>SNQJ01S0069709.1:78029-90156 GCA_010110895.2 Picea sitchensis | reverse complement strand
CAAATGACATTCATAAAACAACATCCATTACACATAAATTGATAACAGGAAAAACTATCATTTTCTATTAATGGTAGAACATCAAATTACAAATATTCGAGTCCGGACTACGACTGAGTCTCGACTCTCATCAACCTCCCTAAATTCTATGCATTTTTTCTCCCGGCTAAGTCTCTCTTAGCTAACCCTATCTACTGGAAACAATACAAATATTTATACAAGAGGGGCTCGATAAGATTCCCTCCAAGATAAACTAGTGGTGTCAAATCACCATTCAAAACGTCTGTCTAATGGGAAAATTACAATGATGGAAATTTGCTCCAAATCGGATGTAGATCCCTCATGCCGTCAACCACTTAATGGAGACATTATCTCTATCTTGTGCGAAGGCACAACTTGGCTCTTCTAGCTTGTCATCATTAAATGCCTGGATCACGCTTTTTATTCTCAAGGCAAAATGAGAGGGCAATGCCTCTCGCTTTCTTGAATGCGCACCACATGATTTAGTTGATTGGCGTGTTCTGAGGTGGAATACTCCATGGCTACGAAAATCATGATCTCCTGCTCATGATCTTTCCAGCGTGGTTGAAATCCTCCTGGATCCCAAACTTTTCCCTGGAGCTGTCTTTCAACTCATCTGCTTCGCTGCTGCTGCTCCTGCATCTTCCCTACTGCTCGAGCAAGCTTCTTCTGTTCATATTCTCCTTGCTGATCGCTTCCTCTGCCGACCCTAACATCAGCTTCCTTATCTCCTCCACCACCTCGTCCAGTTGTTCCATCGGCCGAATCTTCCATTTCAGACTATCTTGCTGCACCTTCTCCTTGTCGTCAAGCCCCGTGATCTTCCCTACCGCCGAAAGCAAGCTTCTTCTGCTTCATATTCTCCTTGCTGATCAGCTTTCCTCTCTCACGTAATCTCTAACATCACTTCTTCCTTATTCCTCCACCACCTCGCCCAGCTTGTTCCATCGGTCAATCTTCCATTTCGTACTATCTTGTTGCACCTTTCTCCTTGTCAATGCTTTCTTAAATCACACCGATATCTTGTACTATCCTCCTCATCTCTTGTTGTTTTAGCTTGCCACTATATTGTAGCTTCCACCGCTGTAGACTTCTCAACACTGAGTTGCTGCTCAACTTCACCTCCCCGGAAGATTGTTTGATGTCGGGCTGGCCGGGTCCAATTCCTGTGATTCCACCAACCGCCAAGCCATGCCTGTGTCTCCCTCCTGCATGGCTATATTATGGCAGCCTACCTTCTAGTTCCAAACCGCCTAACCAATCCTCTAGTTCCTTTAACTCCAATTCCCACCGAAAGGGAGTAACTCTATCGCACTCCCTCATTGGGACAGATCTCAGTGATCTACCTCCTCCTTCATGATGCTTCCCAACTTGTTGTCGTTATATTGCACTCACAATGTCTATGCTCACCTCTCCTTGGCTACTTGGTAGCAATATATCGACTTCTCTAATTATCAGAACGGTCCTCTGATCCTCCTCCTTTGTGATTGAAGTATTTAACTTTTCATAATCTTCATTCACATGGCTCGCAAGTCTGCACGAATATCCATTTGAGTGAGGTATTTCTTTTTTCCTCTTCCTCATCTGTCAACTCCCCTTGTTAACGCAAACTCTCAATTGATCTCATCTATTCTCCCTTTCCCACTTGGAAATTTGGGATATTTCCGCCCCCCTTGGTAGTCTATGAGATCCATTGATCCCTCTCTCATTGCCCACTTGGCAAACCCCTGACCCCGGGCCATAACTCTTCCTCTGTGTCACTTAGGTTTTCAGCTTGCCTCAACCACCTTCTTAACATCTACTGTCAGCTGTCAAAATATATGAACAAGCCATTAACCCGTTTCTCTAAGGCCATTCATACCTCCAACAAACCTTTTCCTCCTGCTGCATCTTAAATTATAGCCTCTCCATCTCTTGGATTTTAATGGTGCCCTTGTCTATCTTGTTTTCTTTTCTCAGTGCATTCCCTTGACCGTGTTTCCCATGACTTCCAATGACCATATTGTTTCACCCCGGGTAACCCACTGGCTGCTTAAAATCACCAGACACCTTGTAACAACTTCAACAGAGCATCGCACTCTGTCCCTCTTGAATACTTGAATCAATTCTACATTAGCTCTGATATCTACTTTGCATACGATTTGTAGACAAAACAAGATCTGATAATGACTCTGGCATAGACACCCCTTCGCTTCCTCCCGAGGGGCTGCTCAATTCCCGCCTAGGATCGATTGGGTAACCAAAACCACTGGTTCGACACTCTTTGATGGTCCACTTAAATTGACATAATCCCTTTACTTTCTCGACGTAGGTTGTGTGGGACCCATAGACCCTCTCCTTAGCATTCTTCAAATCTTAACGCCAACAAATGTATATCTCTCTATGCTAGGTTCCCTCCTTGATGTGACCATGGATTATGACTGGCATAGCTCTCTCACATTCCATACTTTAACTCTATGAGCTTCTTAATTCTTTTCTCCTTTGACTCTCGATCGACGTAATTCTTCTGGGACTAAATTCCATGGGGCCCACGCTTCAAGTGATCAACGTCTGTGGATCAAATCATGAGTTCAAACTTCATGAGTCCTCTCTTCTCCACTATGTCCTTCCCGGGACTTATGGAATCAATGAAGTGCCGCATCCCACCTCCATGTGTCCCATTCAATGGATGCTCCAGGATTTCTTTGGTTCTTCAAATTTTCATATGTATTCTCTTTTACTTTTCTCAAGGGTTCTTCTTCCTCCTAACTGCATGGATCTCTCTCACACGCAAGCTCAAGGGACCTAATGGTCTGTAATCACTTCACTTCGTGACTTTCATGTAAGATTCTAGTTGTTCTGGAACCTCCAAGTTCCTGGCCCTAAAACCCTCTCAATCTTTTGCCACATGTCCTCCGGGAAGGATGGGATGATTTTACAACCTTCAGGTCTTTGGAAATTCCTCAACCCCTTTTGCACACTTAGCACAAATTATTTCTTTCAAGACTTAGAATGTTCTCAAACGCCTTCTGCACTCCTTTGGTGTAGTTCCCTCAGACACTCTTCTCAGAATTTGCTCAGCTTGAATACCTTCAAAGTTCATTGTTCCTATGTGAACTTCCTCGTTCCCTTCTGGAAATTTCTCACTCTTCCTCCTAATCTCATAAGATGGAATTACAATATATTTGTTCTTCTTGTGCCAAGTCTATCTCTTCAATTTACTCTATCCCTTGGTTTTACATAATGGTTTACATCTCCTTTCCTTTGTCGCATGCACTCTGTAAAGCCTTCCTCTTCCTCCAATGTTCGCACTGATTCTTTTAAGGGTTCCAACACTTCCAACCATGTTGTCCTTGTGCACTCTCACACTAACTCGGGATGTCTCTCCTCGGGAAGAGTGTCAGAGTGTTCGCAGAATCAACTGCGGATTCTCTCACATTCTTTCTTTCCAAGGTACTTAACCACCTTGAAATTTCCTCAATGCGGTTCTGTGAATTAACTTGGTATGCCCTCCCAGCAGTCTCTCTTCTGACTCCACCAAGTTCAAACACACACTCCTGTTTTTCAAATTTCATAGAGTTTCCTCTCTCGTTGCACTCCTTGCACTTAGGCTAGAGAACCAAACTTAACTCACACACTCAATGTGATATAAAAATTTATCTCTATCCCTACATACAATTTATAACATTCACCTACAATTCAAATGCATACAATGACATTCATAACATCCATTACACAAAATTGATAAATGTGAAAACTGGCTATTTTTATTAATGGTAGAACATCAAATTACAAATATTCGAGTCCAAACTGTGACTGAGTCTTGGATCTCATCAACCTCCCTAAATTCTATGCATTTTTCTCCTAGATAACTCTTTCTTAGCTAACCCTATCTACTGGAAACAATACAAATATTTATACAAGAGGGGCTAGACGAGCTTCCCTCCAAGCTAAACTAGTAGGCCAAATCAACATTCAAAACGACTGTCTAATGAGGCATATTACAATCATGGAAATAACCGCTTCCAAATCGGTATATCCCTCTCCCGCCATCAAACCACTTAATGTATTAATTATCTCTATCTTGTGCAAAGGCACAACTTGCCTCTTCCATCTTGTCATCATTAAAATTCTTGGTCACGCTTTTGATTCTCGAGGAAAAATGAGAGGGTGGCGCTTCTCCCTTCCTTAAATGCACACCATGAAAATTAATGGACTCATACAGGTCAGGTGGAGAGCGACAGTTCTCGTGACGATGCATAACTACTTGCAATCAGCTTTAAAGCTTATGTAAGAACACCGTGATGATCATGGGTTATTTTATTGAGCATTCAAAAAACTTTGATTTTTTAGCCTTTCAAGATCCATTTTGGATTGGCCAGCCAATTTTGTTACTGGACAAATAGTTAAGTGTTGACACAAACTAATATCCTTAACTTCAACAAGAAATTAGAATAAAACATGATAGATCCCCAACCTGTTCATCCAAGTTGTCATTTCCACCATGGTTCACTTGGATGTTGAACACATGTTGAGAAACACAAACCAACAAAGAGAGAGAAACAATATATATATTCCAATGAAAACCATGCATAAGATCATGGAGTTATGCAATAAAAATGGAAACACTTTTATATGAAAGAAATGTATTTACTATATTATATTGATGAAAGTGGAGAATACAACCTATTCCTTGATGTTGCAAGGTCCCTCCGATGGCCCTTTCCCCTCAACACACACACCTTGCTCCAATACTTTTGATGAAGAGTATACACACTCTGTCTTGAAAGATTAAGCAAGCTATCACAAGCACAATCTTCAAATTCCTTCATACATAAGACAACCTAACTCTTCCCATGAGAGATCCTTATTTATATAATGTGAAGGGCATGATGAATGGGATTAGGATGATTCCACTAAATGAGAGAAGTGAGTGAGATCAAAACTAATAAGAGGCCACCTCATCCTTTCAAATATTCCATTATAGAACCTTCAAGAAATTCTTCAAGCCCTTTGTTTGAGCATCATCTCACCCTCAACACTGATCAAACTACGACGACATCGCAAGACACTATGGTGCAATGTGCGACAATTTGGAATCATCACACCCTCAACATCGAAAACTACAACGGTTAATTTAAGACACTATAGAGGCCAAGGCGACATTTGGAATCGCCGCACCTTAAGACCTGAAAGGTGTGAAACCCATATTTCTGATAGGGTTTTTCAATAAGGAAAAAGATGATTCCAATTCCTCCTGTGGAAAGTCTTATTTCCAATAGTCTTCGTGGAATAGGAAAGTGATATTTTATAATATGAAATACACATATCATCGCTGGTCACTAGAGTGACTTAAAATAATCTGTAACAGATACATTTTGAGCACCGAAGTCAATTATCCATATCCCTAGATCTAGAAATGATTACTATTAGTGGTCATTGCATGGCTCCGATAAGTTTGATGGTTGAGCACTATATGTAGTAGAGGAAATATGAATCCAAATCTAGATAGAAAAATCATGCAAGCCATGTTACCTTTTATCATCCTTTCCATCTTTGAAAATGAAGTGTCATTCACTCATTGGAAAAGGAAGAAATTGTTGGACAATTGGTTTAGACAATTAGTTTTCATTGATGTCAACCCTTGAGATCGGTATTATTTATTGATGTCAACCCTTAGGAGATTGATTTCAACACTCTGAAGCAAAGTAGGAAACAAATTTTGGTAGCCCCAGAGGTGTGGGTAAGCAGAACCCGAGTTTGGTTGAGGAATAAAGACATGAAAGTCAATGATTTTGTAGGTGAGACTATCATATATGGATAGTACACATCATGTCATTTTTAGGGATATGTGGAATGCCATGTGGGTTCCTCACCTGCTAGTGAGATATGGCCTTGTTATGTTGGAGGACCCACAAGAGTATTCTAGAAGCCCATAAAGGTCATAAAGAGCTCAATTGTTCTAGAATATTCTAGAAAGTCATCAAGAAGATTCCCATTCAAAGTGGTTGAAAAAAATAAAATAATTAAAAATAAAGGGTAAACAAGAAATTAATTATGGTTAAAGTAGTTGTAACAAAAAGGTTGAATAGTCAAAGTGGTTTGGACAAAAATTAGATATGGGTAAAGTAGTTATGAAAAGAAGGTTGAATAGTCAAAGTGGCTGAACACCTAAAATTAATTCATGGATGTTCTATTGCAATAAAGAAGCTATGATTTGACCAATTAAGGAAATCGAATTGAAATAAGAAAGTGGGTTAGCCCTAGAAGATGGAAAAGGGGGTAAAATGGTTACAAGGTAGCGCCTAAAGAAAGTCACTTGGGAAGTATAAATAAGAGATAAAAGGACTCCCATTAGCACCTAATGAAGACCTATTGAAAACATATTGAGAACATTGAATATCTATATTGTAAAGTATTATGGGAAGGTACAATTGACAACACAGTTTATAGGTCTGAGGCAAACGTATGTGCAAGGAGCCAAAGTTTTGTTTCCAGAGAGTGAGACTGCTCTAGGGTTTTGAGGTTATCCGCAAGCTAATAAAGCAGAAATGCACATATCTCATACAAGGGAATAGAGAAGAATAAACACCTCATGAAAGTTGTAGAAAGGGAAACTGGATTCATAGAAAACTAAGGAGTGAATATGCTTGTTCCAGGTTGCAGGACCTTAGGAGATACTGTAAGTATGTTTTTCAGAGATCAAATATAGCAGGGATACTACACAGTTAAAGGTATATGTTCATGGTTATTTTTTAATATTGTATCTTAGTGGTGTTTTGAAGCATGCTTGAGGCATGAGTTTGTGAGGGGCCTGGGATATACCTCTTAGATGCTCTAGTATAAGGATGTAATGTATGGCTCGAGGGAAGATATGTGAGGCACATTGTCGTGGGTGTACTTAGTTTATTTTATTGGTATATCTTTTGTGCAATCAGGAGAATCATTTGTTAGTGGTCTCACATGATTGGCTTCTATGAGTGGCAAGAAGTTTAGGGATATACACGCTGAGGTTGTGGCAGATGGTTTGGTGTAAGGGTTTATGGTATTCCTCATGGATAGTTGTGTGATGTATTGTTAGAGGCCCTTTGTTACCATTCCTTTGATACATGTCTTGTGCATGGTTGATGCACTTGTTATGGTTGATGCACTTGTTGTGTTGGTACTTGGTTGTGATTGGTACATAATTGGTACATACTTGGTAGAGGCATGTGTTGGAAATGTTGAGCTTATAGTGTGAGATATGCTCTTGATGATTTTGGTGTTTGAAGCTCTTTGTGGTTTGAGAGTTGGATCACTCTCTTTGGTTGAGAGATTCAGGATAGGTTGTTGGTATAGGTATGTGACAGATTTTACAAGATATTGGATACAATGAATAAACTTGACAGAAATAGATACAATGACAATGAAACTAGGAGAATTTTTGTATTAGTCCATGAGTTGCATAGAAGAGAGTTGTGGAAATCCAAAAGTTGGAGTAGAGAGAGTTGTGAACATCCACATGTTGTAGCACATATAGGTCATCGACTTGTAGGAAAATATTGAAGAAGATTGGTACAAGTTGTGATCGGTTATTTGATTCAGTGACAATGATAGAGTAGTGAAATTGACAATGATTTGGAATTTATATTTCGTGAGCAGTTTTGACGATGCAGATAGGTGGTTGTAGCCACCCTCTCCTAATTCCAGCCAGAACATAGGGGCCAAATCCTCCTAGTTGGAGCTAGATAATTAGGGAGTCAGAGATTCATTTACGTTGGATCCCGAGAAACTAGGGGGTTGAAGCCTCCTCTAGTTGAAGCTGAGAATTGGAAGTTGGTGTGCTTCCCTAACGTACCATTTGACATATAAGAAAAATATTATGTGGTTTCTCCACATTGGCTCTACACACACGTACCATTAATTTAAGGATGTGTCTCATGATTTTTATTTATGCAATGCATACATAAATTATGATGCAATAATAAAATGATGAGTATTGTTGAATAAGGTAAAAGAATAAATATTGTGGTTAATATCGTTATAAAGTGATCATACTAATTCACCCCCCTCTCAGTGATTCAACATGAATGACATGTGGAAAACATTTTTTCCACAAGTAATTTTATTTTGAAGAAAAAACTAGGTAGTTCCAAGTTGGTTCGCTTCAGCTCATTAAGTTATAGAACTTCCCAAACTACCGAAACCACCCAACAAATAATAAATGAGCATCAAACCACAACTAGAGGGAGCATTTTGTTTTGGAGAGAGGTATGCTAATGAGTCTTGTGAGGTTCATCATCTTTTTAATCCATATTTCTCTACCCTCAAATGTAATTTGATGAAGTTGTTGATAGAAGGGATGTCTTGCATAGTAACAAAAGGGATGAAGCGAGGTTGATTTATCTTGTGTTCATGAGGAAAATGATTTTCTTCCTAGGTTTGATGTGATTTCAGTCTGAGTTTTTCAGTACTAATCAATTTTGGTACAATGTATTTCCACCTTTAAAAGTTTCACTCACCATTTCATATAGTGTCCTAATCCCTTCTTAATTTTCTTTTGTTCTCGGGTATTATATTGTATGATGTTGATACCATCTAGAATTGTTAAAGACAATAAATCTGGTCCAAGTCTATGAAGGGGCTTGAAATTTTCAAATAATCCAAAAAATGTAAGGAGGCTATTTCTTAAAAAAAAAAAAAAGATTTAACTTTCCTTTTGGCTTTGAAGTTTATCTCTGATCGTTGCCTGATTTTATTTCATTTAAAATTAAAAAAATATATACAAAACATTTCACATGTTTCTTTATTTTTAATGTATATAATCTTTATTTTTATTTTAAACTTCTTTGTATTAATTATTTTGTCTAAAATACCAAAACAACATTTTAATTTGTTGTTCTTTTAATGACTAAATTAGTTAGTCTCATTTTTTTTTTATCTCTCTCTAACTATTTTTAACACTTGAAAAAATTAATTTCCATTAAATTTTGTTTTAATTAACATTTCATAAAACCTAAAAAATCATTTTAACATGTACATTAATTTGAAGTAGTTTTATTAAATATTTTTATAGTTTGTATATCTTTCTTTTTACATTTCACTTTAACGTTTGGACTATTTTCACATTAATTTAAATTTTGTTTATATTTTATTAAAAAAAGAAAATACAAAATTTAATAATTAAAAAATCTGCAAACAAATAGTCATGTTTAGATTTTAAGCCTTGAGTTTACTGCTGCTTAGGCTATAAAATAAGTGAATATTCTTCTCTTATTTAATGAATTAAGAGGTTGAGATGTTGGCCTGAAACTTCTAGTTTTCAACATCAACATATTTTGAGACCATACCTGGGAAAGCACCCACAGTTTTCTCCGTCCATTTAATGCTCACATTTAATTTTAATTTCTTCCCATCTTTCCCATCTGAACCTGGACTTCTAAATTCTTGATTTACCAATCTTGGTTATATAAGGTGTTCTCTTTTCCAAGGTTACCCATGCGAATCTTCTCACAATCATGTCTACAAGTTCATACAATTTTTACATTTTTTTTGGGTACATGATGTTTATACTTCTTCTGGCATATTCTCTCTTACTCTTTATGGCAAAGAAGGAGATTGGTATAGGTTCATAACACCTAACCCTAATTTGGTGGGAAAGGATATTTACAAAGTCTACTAACTCTTCCCACTCAACCATTTTACAACAATTTGAACCTCCTTGCATGAGAATCTTCCCAACCTCCTCACTATTTTGGCAATGGTCCTCATGTGCAATGGACTTGTATATTTTTATTAGAATGAAAATAGGTGTTGGAAAATTAGTTTAGACAGTTGGTTGTCATTAAATTCAACCCTTGGAGAGTGGTTTGAGATACCCCAGAAGTTGTGGATCGAGATTACGGTCTATTAGTTTCCATTGGATGTCAACAAGAGTGGGTTGATGTCAATAGGATGTGATGGGTGCATTTGATGAAGTATACATGAAGTCCCAAAGGTGTCGTTATGGAACCCAAAGTTGATCAAGGAAAAAAGGTCATGAAGGATAGTGTAAATATGTGCACACACTCATGGATAGATACTTCATCATGCCGGGCCATTGATAAGTGGTACACCACATGGTTCCTCAGGATTGAGGATTTATGGTCTCATGAATTTGGAAGCACTCAATGTAAGAAACCCCTAAATAGTTACAAGTCCTTTAGTCAAAGGGTTAAGTGGTTGTAACAAGAAACCCCTAAAGTAAGGAAAGAGGTTACTTAGCAAAAGTATAAATACACCTCAAGGAGTCTCACATAAGTACATTCACATACACATTCCATTGAATATCTATCTAAGTGAAAAAGTGATATGAAGTTTTATCATTTCATTACAAAATATGAGGGTCTAATCTAAGGTAGTAAAGTCCGAGGTCATGGAGAAGTTTGAAGGTGAAAGTCTTGGAGTTGAAGAAAATGTGAGTAACCTTAGTTTCTAACCGAGGGTTACAAGGTCGTGAAGGTACGTACGTACACGTGGGATGTAGTGGAGGAAATCATGTATATCCATGGAAAGTAGAGGAGTAAGATATGGATCTATGAAAAATCTTGTGAAAGGTTGAGAAGTGATGCTTGTACCAAGTTGTTGATGCCTGTGTTGGTTTACTTAGTTGTTATATGATACAAGAAGGTTTCTACAGGATCATAGGTTGCTTGTGTGTTAGTTTTGAGGATTATGCTTATGTTGTTATGGTACGTGGTTGAGTCATGTCATGGTAGTGATTGTGCATGGTACACCTTGGTTATGGTATGATACATTTTTAGAGGAACATCTTGGATACTTGGCATATGGTTTGTTTTATGGTATATGAGTGATATGGAACATGTTTGATGGTTCTCTTGGTACATATGTTATGGATGTTTAAGGCACATGGTTTGAGGTACATCTTGGTTACATGTTGATGGTGTTTCCTTTGGTATATTGTTGAGGCATTGTTATATGTTTGAGGCACATATTTGGTGCATGTTGTGAGGCTTATTCTTGGTACATGTATGAGGTGCATGTCTTGGTGATGTTGGTACATGTTGAGGTACACCTTGGTGAGGTTATGGTACATTGATTCGAAGCACATATTGGTTATATTGGTATCTGGTTTGCTATATGTCATGGTGTTGTTATCACATACTTGAGGCTTATTGTTGAGACATTGACACATCTTGGATACATGGTACATGATTGATGTACATGGTTGATGTATGTGATATGGTATATGATTGATGTACATGGTATGGTACATCTTGATGTAAATGGTTGATGTACATGGTATGGTAAAGTTTGATGTACATGGTATGGTACAAGTGTCAATGGTACATGTGTTGATGTACATGTTTGATACATGGTATGGTACAGGTACAGGTTCAATACTTGGTTGAGACACATATCTTGTGATGGTATGTTGGTGATCTTGATACATGCTTGAGAGTTTATCTTTGTGAACATGGATCTGGTATCGTTGATGTTGAGTATCAGTGGTGGTGACATGTTGATGATGGTATGTTCGTGACATTAAAAGTGATAGGTTGGATACAGTGACAGGTTGATGTGACAGTAACAATGGCAGTGACAGTGGAGGTGATTGTGGTAGTGACAGTGACAATGACATGATTGATTGATATATCAATGATAGTGACAATTTGTTCTACACTTATATTACAGGGAGGTAGGACAGGGAAAGGAAAGGGATTTCTAGCCTCCTTCTGGTTGGAGCCAGAGAACTTAGGGAGTTGTAGTTTCCTTCAATTTCGAGCATGTAAACTATGGGGTTGGAGCCTCCTTCCGGTTGTAGCTGGTAAATCAAGGAGTTGTAGCTTCCTTCAGGTTGGAGTCTGTAAATAGGGAGTTGGAGCCTCCTACTAGTTGGTGTTGGAGAATTTTGAAGTTGGTGCTTCCTATGAATGAATTATTGATATATATATAATAAAGAATTATGTGGTTTTCTCTCATTTAATTTCCACTTAAATATTGGCATATTGTGTATTCGATGTGATGTTATTACTGCTTATGGTAATATGCTCATGATATATTGAATGCAATCATAAATGATATATTGTTGATAAAGTTGAAGTTTATATATTGTGGTTAAAAGCGGTAAAAGTTCTCATACTAATTC
>SNQJ01S0069709.1:63048-78011 GCA_010110895.2 Picea sitchensis | reverse complement strand
TCTCAATATTCCAACAATTGGTATAAGAGTCAGTTCCTTCAAGGAAACAATTTAATCACTGGAAGGTAGATCATGGAGTATGCTATGTTTGGGGTACCACAGTTTGATGGTCAGAATGGTCAGAGATATGAAATGTGGAGAATCAAAATGAAAGTCTTTTTATAGGCACAGGGGTATGATGTTTGGAAATGAATTGTTACAGGATACACCACTGCAAATAAATCGAAGAATGCAACCACAAAGGAATTGAAAAGAAATAACAAAATAGAAATGGATTTCATCTTGGAAGGATTACTTGATTCATTAAAAGAGAAAATGGGAAAATGTTCATCATCGAGTATATGTTCACAATGTTCATCATCCAAAGAACTTTGGGATAAGCTACATAATTAAAATACTGTAGCCGCAAGGATATCGAGTCGTATGGTGGTTTTTCAATCCCAAATATTCCGCATGTCCTCCGCTTGCTAATCTTTAGACTTCACTGGTACCTCCCAACCAATTCTAGGGGTACTCTTCTTCCCCCTTAGCCTCCCGAGCCGCAAAGGGACCACACAGAGAAACCAGAATGCAATAGCTCCAAGTTTGTCTCGCAAGGAAGAGCTTCCACTCCTTCTTAAAGCTTGGTATCCCAAATCTCACAAGTAAAACACAGTCCATAATAATTTTGGTAGTGTTGGCCCTTGACCAAGTTTTGGAAGTTTCTTGGTCATGTTGACCTATTTTGGGACTTCAACAACTTGTTGAAGGAGGAGCGTAAGTTGAAGTGGAGATCACGGGATCTCGGCCCCCTTTTGGGCCTCTTTTTTGTTTTTTGGGAATATGTAACGGGTATGGGATGCCGACCCATGGGTTTACCCATGCGTAGGCCCTTTTGTAATGAATAAATAAGTAGCTAAGTGATGTAAGAAATAGACCTAGTAGGTTGGTGAGCTAAGTGATAGATCTATGTGATCGAAGGATTGTAAGTTCTTTGTACGTGACTGTAAGAAGCTTGCAAAGCCGAGTGCAAGTGGTTGTGATAGATTGTGAAGGACTTAGTGTTGTAACACAAACAAGAAGGATCTAGCGAGCTGCACAGATATTTTGTCTGGTGCAAAGTAAGGGTTTTGAGGCTTTGTGATTGTAACCAATTGACTGAAGATAATAAAGAAGAAGAGTTGGTGGACATAGCCCCATGGTGGGGGTGAACCACGTAAACACTGTGTTGTATCGCTTGGTGCTTATCTGAATGAGTTTATGTCTTCTTTTTCTTAGTGCTTTATGATGATTAGATAGATCTTCTTATGCTCAGTGCTAATGATGTGTAGAATGTTAGATCTGATATACATGAATATGCTTAGTGCTTGATCAACTAGATCTGACCTATTTATTGATGCTAAGTGCTTAATGCAGTAGATTAGTGCGGATACCGTGAAGCCCTGTTTTATCAACGAAGTGGTTATTGATTGTATATTGTGGAACTGATGTGTTGAGTGCTATATTAATCTGTATAATCACAGATCTGTGTCCCAGCTAAGGTTGCAGACACTTGAGTCCTGCAACCACCCCTGCCTCTACCTCAGGTGAGACTTCATTTGCTTCGTAGGTGTTTCTGAAAGGGCTGGTAGTTATGGTTTTTTTGGTGTGTTGTTGTAGCGTTGAACCCTGGGTCTGCTCCTGTGCCAACAAATGGTTCCATTGTCGGGATTGAAACTGTGATTGCTGGGAACTGAAGAAAAGAGAAAGCTCCGTTTGTAGAAGCTTTGTGCGAAAATCTGACTTGAAACTGTTAAAGCTCCGTGCGTAGATCTGTTTTCCTAGTGCGTAGTGTTCTACTGATCTGTAAATCTCTGTGATAAAGAGAAGAGGTTGGATCTGAAGGAAAGAAGCCTGATTTGAATAAAGGAGGTCAGATCTAAAGAAAAGAAGCAAGATCTGAAAGCTTTATGCACTAAGAGAGGTAAAAGTGAGAAGTTTTGATTAAAAGAGGTAAGATCTATAAGCTCTATGCTTTGATAAAGGTAAAGAATAGTGAAAAGCTATAGATCTGAAAGCTTTGTGCTCTGTAAAAGTAAGATAAGTGAAATTTTTTGTTTCTAGAATATGGATCTAGGAATGTTCGATAGATTCTGTCCTAGCTTAAAAACTAGCGCATTAATAGATGAAAGAATATTTCTTATGAATAGATATGATAAGAATAATGAAAGATATGTTATACCTATGCATAGAAAGAATGTTTGTACTAACAAATGGATGCAGGATCCTAGAAATAATTTGTTGCAGATTAACTCTTATGATCCCAGCACGCAGTGCAAGAGAAGATGGGTATTATTTAGAAGAAAGAGAGGATTGAACCTCTGTTACAGTTGCAGAAGACCAGGACATCTTGCTAAGGAATTCCCTGGGAGAAAACCTAGTTGTATTTGCTGTAAGGCTATGGGCCATGAAGTGTTGGATTGATCTAGAATGATCACTAAGCTTGAAGGAATGAATCTGAATTAAGAGAACCCTAAGGCAGAACCCCAGAAAGAATCCGAGAAAATATTACTACAAATGAGAGAAATCCTAAACGACCACCGACATGTCAGATTATCAGAGGTTTTCAAAGAAAATGAATGCATTGAAGCAAGAATAGGGGACTTTGACATTGACTCTGTTCTTGATGAAGAGGCACAAGTGAATATCATGACATAAAGAACTTGGGAAGCTATAGGGAAGCTTGCTATGATCCCTTCATTAGGAGGAATAAGACTATTCATAGGAAAGATGATAAATTTATGTGGAAATCTCGCTCAGATACCTATGACTGTTAATGGAACTTCGACAAAGGAAGATTTGAGATTATTAAATTTATTGAAGACAACACCCTATTTACCATGTTACTATGGAAACCTTGGATTGAAAGGGATCAAGACAGATGAAAGGAAGAAGAAGAAGCCTTGGAGTAGAAGAAACAAGAGTTAAAAGATTTCATGACCAAAAGGAGCGCTCAATTGATTAAAGAACAGGAAAACAGATCAAAGCTATTTGACCCTAGAGAATCCGATGTCAAAGCTGTAAGACCAATAGAATACCCACAGAAGACTGAAGTACTCATTCCAGATACATAAGAAGTGTTACCCCTGAAAGAGTCTCAACAACACCCAATGACTATGTTAAACGAAGATAAGAATCAGAATGGAAAAAGACACACTGAGTCGAAAATCACTAGAAAGAAGGCTAGAAAGCTAAGCAAGAAGAAGGCTAAGATTGAAAAACAACAGAAGGTTCCAAAGGGAACTGCGCAGAAAGAAAATTTGCAAAATTGGAGCTTGGCCGGGATATCAAAACAATGACATAGGGCACTTCGCCATGACGAAGCAATATAGTCATTGGGACCGATATATCCATTCGACTTCCATTCTGAACGAACAAAAAAGAAATAAAGGTTCATCATCAGACTGTTGGGTCGTGCCATAACAGATCGAACAGGAGTTAATGGAGGCTCATACCCATTGTCAGCACACCGTTGTCGAGTTACCTATTTATCACGTCGTGCCATGCACGAAGAACACTTCTTCTAACTGAGAATTTGCAGCCCACAGACTGAACGAATTGCATACAGTGATCATTGTGCCCTTGCTATTATTCCAATACAATGTCTAAGTCCCTCGTGACCCTGATCATTTTAATTCCGAGTGCGTATGTCCGACGAACTCATCGCAATTGAAGAATCAGTGACATAAGTTCTCCTCGAATTGATGATAGAGAGAGTCATGTCAGAGAGAGGAGTGTCTACAGGTGTACAAGCATCTTCAACGAGAGGATTGCAGGCCTCTCCATCCACTGCTCGAGCCAGACCATCCTGGCCAGTTGATGAAAAACGAACGAAGCACAGAGATGATATCGCAAATGCTAAGTTGATTCCGAGCATCCTACCTGCCTATCTACCATGTCTGAGTGGCACCATCAATCATGACATTGTACCCCGAGACTTTAAATACACCTTGGTCACTACGTACCTTCTGAAAGAGGTGCGCACAGTTCGTGCCGACTAGGATAAGCTCACTGCATTGAAGTTTAGTGACTTCAACCTCGGCAACATGAAGGTTTATAGTATGCTTTCCCCTCATAAGTATTTGACGAGGACAAAAGGAAACAAATCAAAGGTTATTGCTCAGTCATGGACCCAAAACCTTGCGCAGTCCACCCTACTAAATGTTATGAAGATTCAACACTTCGGACGACACTAGGAGGTAAACGCATGCGTCAAGTTGCTGCTATCCTGCTACCATGGTGGATATTTATGGTTGAACCGCCGCAATACAATGGATCCGACATTGATCAATCAGATCATAGGGCTAAGCATGCAAGGCCCCGACCCACAGGATTTCTACCCCAGAAAGACCGCAAATTGCGTTCTCGCCCAGAAGATAAAAGATACTTATGGAGATGTAGAGAAGGGCACGCGAGGATACAAGGTAGCCTCTAGCTAGAGTGGTGCAATGTGCCTCGCCTGTCAATTAATCGTAGAGAAATTAGTTCGCAAGAACCAGCCCACCCAAGTGACCGGATTTGTAGTTGACCTCGCAAGGAAGTGCGCGGAGGGCCTACATATGAATTGGGTTAAAGTACCTCGTAAACCAGTTAGAACTGGACTGCAGAGAAGCGCAATACCAAGGGTATGAGTTCCACTTTAGTTGGCTTCTCATCCTAATTGATTTCATCACATGGGATATGCCAGAAGGTGCATCCTTCCCGGACATCGAGCCCTTTGAACCACTGGCCGCGAAGTTCAGTATGCTGTGGTACTCCACCAACATGAACACGTAGTGGAAATCCAATGCCGTCTTCCACACTTATTAAAACCAAATGAAGATCGCAATCCAGTCTAGGCCTCATATAACCCCGAACACACTCCACAGGTTCAGGCCATTGATGAAATTCAGCGCAGACCGCCACTTCATCTATATCACAGTGTGCACTGATGAGCATCAACAACAGATGCAGTCATACTACAAATTGACAAAGGAAGACTTAGAAGAAATTACTAAGGAGTGGTTGTCGGACCTTCTCATCCCAACAGACCCTGCAGAGTTATCTGATGTTGATAGCCCAAACGCAGTGCACGATACACCTGGACCAAGTAGGACAAAGAAACATGAGGACGCCCAAGATGTCCACAGTACCTAAGAAAATACTCCTTCTATCTCACCTGAGAAAGGAGGTGATGGCAGAGAGATATATGCCACCAAAGTAAAAAAGAAGAAAGGCGATCTCACACCGCCTAGAGACGAGGAGGAACCCTCGAAGAAGAAGATTGTGAAGAAGGCATAGTATATCTTGAAGCATAACTAATCAGTGTTTTAGATGAAATAAAGAAAGAAAGAGAATAAAACAAGTCACTCGAGAAATAATTGATCAAGCTAAAGGAAGGTTTTCAAAGCTCTAAATAAATCCAAATAGAAGAAGCCAACATGTTTGAAGAAACATACAAAAATCAGTTGGAATAAAAGCAATGTCTAGAATATGAAATTGCATCACTAAGAAAGGAAGCATAGCAGAAAGAAGAACTGAAGGAAAACAAGATTGAAGCAGATTTCATTCAACGAAAGAAAACTTGAAGAAGAAATCATCTCCTTGAAAATTCAACTTGAGGAAGAAAAAAGAACAAAAGAAGTGATGAAGATCCAAATGATGAAGAAATTTTGATGAAATCATTCCATTTCCATTGATAGGTAATATGCCACATGGTTCCTCATGGTTGATGAATTATGGACTCATGAAGTTGGAAGCCTCAAAGACTGGGTAAGAAACCCCTAAATAGTTACAAGTCTTATTCAAATGGTTAAGTGGTTGTAACAAGAAACCCCTAAAGTAAGAAAATAGATTACTTAGAAAAAGTATAGATACACCTCAAGGAGTCCCACATAAGTACATTCACACACACATTCTATTGAATATCTCTAAATTAATAAGTGATATGGTTTATATTTTTATTGGAAAATATAAGGTTGAATCAAAGGTAGCAAGTCTAAGGTTATGAAGGAAGGTTGAAGTTGAAAGTCTCAGAGTTGCAACAAATGTGAGTAACCCTAGTTTTTGAGGTATCTGTGGGTTACAGGTTAGCAGGGCACTGTTGTATGTGGGTTGTAGTGGAGGAAAGTGTGGATATCTGCAGGTAGTAGAGGACCAAGTCATGGATCTGTGAAAATAATTGTGAAAGGTTGAGAAGTGATGATTGTACCAGGTTGTTGATTCATGGGTTGGTTTACTTAGTTGTTATCTGATACAATAGGGTGTCTAAAGGATCAGAGGTATGCTTATGTGTTAGTTTTGAGGATTATGATTATGTTGTTATGGTACATTCTTGAGGAATGTCATGGTAGTGATTGTGCATGGTACACCTTGATGATGGTATGACACATTGTTATAGGCACATCTTGGATACTTAACATGTGGTTTGTTGTATGATATATGAGTGATATGGCACATGTTTGATGGTATCTCTTGGTACATAACTTATGGATGTTTGAGGCACATGATTTGATGTACATCTTGGTTACATGTTAATGGTGTTTCCTTTGGTATCTTGTTGAGGAAATGGTATATGTTTGAGGCAGATCTTTGGTGCATGGTGTGAGGAATATTCTTGGTACATGTATGAGGTATATGTCTTGGTTATGTTGGTACATGTTGAGGTACACCTTAGTGAGGTTATGGTACATTGATTAGAATCACATCTTGGTTATATTGGTATCTACTTTGGTATATGTCATGGTTATGTTAACACATGCTTGAGGAAAATTGTTGTTACATTGGCACATCTTGGATACATGGTACATGGTTGATGTACATGGAATGGTACAGGTTGATGTACATGGTATGGTACATGTGTCGATGGTACATGTGTTGATGTACATGGTTGATACATGGTATGGTACATGTACAGATTCAGTACTTGGTTGATACACATACCTTGTGATAGTATGTTGGTGATGTCGTTACATGCTTGAGAGGTTCTCTTGGTGATCATGGATATGGTATCATTGATATTGAGTATCAACGATTATGATAGGTTGATGATGGTATGTCAGTGACAATGGAAGTGACAAGTTGATGTGACAATGAAAATGGCAGTGACAGTGGAAGTGATTGTGGTAGTGACAGTGACAGGTTGGTTGATGTGACAGTGACAATGACTTGATTGATTGATATATCAGTGATAGTATCATTGGTAGTGACAGTTTGGTATACACTTATATTATAGGGCGACATGACAGGAAAAGAAAGGGGGTTGTAGCCTCCTTTTGGTTGGAGCTGGAGAACTCAGGGAGTTGTAGCTTCCTTTAGGTTGGAGCTTGTAAACTAGGGGGTTGGAGACTCCTTCCAGTTGTAGTTGGTAAATCAGGGAGTTGTATCTTCCTTCAGGTTGGAGATTTTAAATAGGGGGTTGTAGCCTCCTTCTAGTTGGTGCTGGAGAATTTGGAAGTTGGTGCTTCCTATGAATGAATTCTTGATATATATAAGAAATCAATTTTTAGTTTTCTCCCATTTGGGTTTCCACGTAAATATTTGTGTACTATGTACTTGATGTGATGTTGTTACTTCTTATGGTCATATGCTCATGATATATTGAATGCAATCATAAATGATATACTGTTGATAAAGTTGAAGTTTATATATTGTGGTTAAAAGTGGTAAAAGTGATCATACTGATTCACCCCCCCTTTCAGTATTCCAACAATAGGCTTACCAAGAAAACCCTTACCTCTTCTTGAATAATCAAGAAAATAATTGTGCATATCTCGATAGTTTATCAAGAAATGTATGGGTTTGTAATGAGTCTTTCTCTTATGAATATTCTCATGTTATCCCTAATATGAAACTTTATTCGATGCCTTTCCATTTGATGATACTCTTTTAAAAATTAATTTTGAACAAGATCATGTTTTATCCAATGAAACAATATTAAAGGATGAATATTGTGAGGAAACCAATCTTGAAATACAAATCAATTCCCCTAATACCCCCCTTCCTAATGATCACTCCAAAGAAAGTGAGAAAGAGGATTATGTTGTACTATGTACTATGTTGTGTTTGTATCATTAATATATTGATTATTGGTTATATGGCCATTGATGTAATTGTTGTCAAAGGGTTGATGTAAAGTGGTTTCATACTCATGTGTTGATATTAAAGAGAGTTATATCATTGATGTCATGTCATGGTTGATAAGAATAACCAAATGGATAAACTCTAAAGTGCCCCCCTTATGGTGAAAGCTCTCACAGGAAGGCGCTTTGTGAAGTCCAAATGGTTAGGTAGTTGAGTAGCCCAACAATGTGGCTAGGGAACCCAAGTTTGATTAAGGAATAATGTAATGAAGATCAATGGATTTGCAGGAGAAACTATTCCATATGGATATTATATTTCATGTCGTTTCTGATGATATGTGGAATGCGACATAACTCCTCAGAGTTAGAGAGTTATGGCCATGTGAAGATGGAGAACCCTCATGAGTTATCTAGAAGATCCTAGAAGTTCAAATAAGTCAAATTAGTCTAGAATCTCCTAGAAGAATTTGACCATTCAAAGTGGTTAGTCACGGTTAAGTGGTTGCAACAAGAAAACAATTAAAAATAAATTAGTTGCAACTAGAAGTGGAGAGTTTATTATTTGTGGATAAAGTGGTTAAGTGGAAAAAGTGGTTAAGTGGACAAACTGGCTAAGTGGACAAATTTGGTTAAGTGGACAAAGTGACTAAGTGGAAAAAGTGGTTAAGTGGACAAAGTGGCTAAGTGAAAAAAGTGGTTAAGTGGACAAAGTGGATAAGTGGACAAAGTGGTTAAGTGAATAATTCTAGAGGAAGCTACTTGGAGAGTATAAATAAGAGAGAAAGGGTGTCCCATTAGTATTCTATTGAGAATATTGAATATATACATGTAAATGAGGTAACCAAAGGATATCTAAGGCGAATTTTAGAGGCAAGGTGAAGTAAAGAAGGCCAAAATTCAAGGGAGGATAAAGTCTTTTGATGATGCTTTATAAGGTATGATATTTACAAGTCATCTCACCATTTTCGCAATAACTTGTTTTCTAGCATGATTCGGATATCTAAATCTATAGGATGTTGAGAAAACATATCCAAGTAGTGATAAAAAAATTCAGATTTTGGTTTGTTGTATTTTGGGAGTTACACTCTATGGAAGACAAGGTTTGTGGTTAGTCCTCAAACTAGTCTAAAACAAGTGTTCTGGGTAAAAACTTTATAACTTATTCATAACAGATCCAAATTCAGTGATACAAAATGCATTGGTTATAGTACAGTCTTTTTTATGTCATGTATCATTTTTAGATCCATACATAAAATATTTTGCGCGTGGCATGATCTACAAGTTCTCTCTCTAGAATAAGCCAAAATTCAGCAAGGTCTGCCATTTTTGCTATAACTCCTTTTCTGGGAAGTTCCAAGTAGTTAAACCTGGAGGAATTGCAGAAAAGACATTGAAGAACATTTATATCATTTTTAGACCTTTATTTATTACAGATACATATTTATGATTGTTGCAAGTTAGGGTTTTTGACTAATCCAAAATTAGTCATGTGAGACTAAAGTAAAGTTTGATGAAAATGATAGTCTCTTGTTCTTGAAGTTAAGGAAGGTTTGCATGTATGTGATAACATACACTAGGTCTGTTACAGAGTTACAAGTATGTTTATATTCATGTTTTTATGGTTACATTTGGTCATGACATGGTACATGCTTGAAGCTACATAATAGTGAGGTTTGACACATAGTCTTGTGTAAGGGTTTATGGTATTTGAATTATGGAGAGTATGGTGTATTGTTACAAGTATCTTGTTGGTTAACTTGGTGATATTGTGCATATGGTTGACAACTGACTTGATGATTTATCTTTGTGAGTAGATCAGATTTGGATGATGAGAACGATGAGATAGGTTGAGGTGACAGGTTGTTGTGACATGTTGTGTTGTGTATAGTTGATGCACTTGTCTTGGTATAGATTGTTTGTACATTTTGATAGATTGCTTTTTTTTCTACAAGATGGGTCTTGTACTTGAGGATTGCATTCCTCTTCTCAGTTGGTGTTGAGATCTGTAGGATGGGTCTTGCATTGAGAGTTGGCACTCTCTTTGAGTTGGTGCTCATTTCATTTGGTGTTGATAAACCCCAAGGATTGTAGTCCGTAATAAAAAAGAAACTTACACTTATATTTGGTGTTCATTATGTTCTTTATTGTGATGGTGAATAGTTATTTGTTCTTAATATATGTCATTCATATATGTTTACATGCAAGCAACCAAGTGTGAATAGAAGTAATGAGTAATGATGTTGTGAATGGTGATGGCTAACTAAAGTTTTGTAAGAAGTTGTAAAAAGAGCCTCACATTGATTCACCCCCCCCCTCTCAGTGTGGTCATTATGTCCAACAATTGGTATGAGAGTAGTCCTTCACTATAAGCATTACAAGCTTGAAGGAGATTCGTGGACATACAAATGGATGAACATGCAAATGAAGTTCCATTATTTGATGAGACAGATTGTTTGGCATGGAGAATGAATATGAAAGGGTACTTGAGGTCAAAAGGAGAAGGTGTTTGGAACACATTTGTTGGTGGATTATTTCACTCAAAAAATCGGTCAAAAGGTGTATCCCAAAAGGAATAAAATAAGAACAATACAGTAACATTCAAGACCATTTTAAATGGACTCTCAGATTCTATCAAAGAAAGCATAGGACCACATTCCTCTGCCAAGGACCTATGGATGAAGCTAGAAAAGGTATATCAAGACAAAAGAAAAGACATCAAAGACAATTCCATCAAGGAAAATGAAGGTAAAGACTCTCCAAAATATTCCGATTGCAATAATTCTAAGTGTGATGATGTTGAATGTTTTCCTACAAATGAAGAATAACATATAGAAGTAGTTTGTGTAGAATCAATTGACAATTATCTTATAGATAAAGATGAAGAGTTGTTGTTGAAGCACGAAGATAATTTTTTTTATTATTTAGAAAAAGCATAATGTGATCATTATGCATTTACGGATCTTGAAGATTACATCAAGGAAGCCCTAGAAAAGTACCAAAGGATTACCATGACAGTAAAACAAATGCTCAAGAAACAAGAAGAAAGTGAAACTAAAAAGGGACCCAATTAGAAGACAAAGAAGAAGAGATAAAGAGACTAAAGAATGAAATAATTAGTCAAGCAAAAGAAAATAAGAAGGTAGATGATGAGCTTAGAAAAATTCTTGAAGTCAATGTCAATCTAAAGACCCAAATTGAATAATCCAAAAGGATAGAGGAACTATTGAAGAATCAAGTAAATGAAAAGGAAGAGTCATGCCATAAGTTGGAAGATGAGGTTGTTGATCTCAGAAAGAAACTAGAGAAGCCAAACACTCACATCAATTTCATGAATAGTTCAACAATATTGGATGAAATCCTAGATAGCCAAATATATCCAAATGATAAATCATGTCTTGGATACAACAAGGAAGCTGCTCACTTTGAAGCTAGCACTTCTAAGAAGCATGAGGTAAGTCCTTCATTCTAAAAAAGTGGAAGAAAATTTGCAAGTCAAGCACATACACAAAGCAAGGAAACCTTCATAAGAACAAAGCAAAGAAGACATCAATAAGTCATCGTTACACTCCAAAGCAAATTCAGAAGAGAGACAACTTTAAGGTGGACACCAAAGCAAAGATATGAAAATGTTTTTCATGGTCACTGCTTCTCATGTAATGAATATGGTCACAAAGCTTTTGATTGCATAAATTATGCAAGGATAGATGTTGGAAGACACCATAAAATCCTAAGATGTTGGAGATGTAATCAAGTGGGACACATTACTACTCATTGTCACACCATGAGATGTTACAACTGCAGTGTGTTTGGCCACAAAGCTCAATATTGTTGGACTTCAAGGAGATACTCAATGATGACTCGATGAGTGCTTCATATAGCATGGAAATAAGAGCACTTGTAACTTGGAAGGAAGAAAATGTTGAAAGGATGGAAGCTCANCTGCAGTGTGTTTGGCCACAAAGCTCAATATTGTTGGACTTCAAGGAGATACTCAATGATGACTCGATGAGTGCTTCATATAGCATGGAAATAAGAGCACTTGTAACTTGGAAGGAAGAAAATGTTGAAAGGATGGAAGCTCAGAGTACAAGTTTAGAGAAATCAGGACACACTTAGAAGTGGATGCAAAAGACTGAACAAACATACATGAATGAATGAATAAAGAATCAATAAAGCTTCACTCTTTCTGAAGCATATGTGGGATCCTGTGGGAGAATTCACGTACATACATGAGGTGACCTATATAAGGTTTCGTACATATGTGATTTGTCCATGGAACAAGTCATGTACCTGTGGAAAAACCCTCAAGACAAGGAGTGTACAAATGAGTTGCAACATGGTTTGATGGTATAAAACTGTTTTGCAGGGTCTGACATGGTTTGTTGCAGGTTTTCATGATTATATACTTGCTTTGGTACATGATGTATGGGATGATATAGTTTATATGATTGGTTGATATATTGATGGTTGAGATACATGGTTGTGGAACTTGGTTCATGGTAGAGGCATATCATGAGTGATATGATGCTTGTTTAAGGCACATGGTTGGAATGCTGGTAGAGGACTATGGTTGGTACACAGTTGGAACATGTTCTTGGCATATGGTTGGTACACTCCATTGATGATATCTTATGGTATATTGTATGGTATTGATGTACATGGTTGTTGTACATGGGTGTTGTGCATGATTGGCACACAATATGGCACAAGATGTACATGGTTGATGGTTTGTTCATGATTCTCTATTCATCGTTGACATATTTTTTGCCTCATGATATATGGCATGGCATGAGTTTGATGCATGGACAGATCCAAGGATCGTCATAGGAAGAGCATATCATTATTGAGAAGTTGATCTATGTTCTGGTTGAGCAGTAACATTTGCAGTAAAAGCAGATTGTAGTGGTAGAATATTGTTCATCTTGTAGAGAAGATAGGGGGAGACATACCCATAGAGGGAATTATTATTCTTCCCATGATTGGTTGAAACAACATGTTACGGGAGGAGAGATGATTGACATCCATGCCATTGCATTACATCAGAGTGATATCCCTTTTCCAAAGGGGGATATATTATTCAGAGGAAGCTCAAAGGCATCCAGACAGGGGGATAAGTCCCAAGGACAATTGAGGTAGGGGGAGCAGCCCCAAGGAGATTTTAGGTGGGGGGAGCAACCCTAAGGATAGAACAACCCTTTTCCATTTATGTCAAAGGGGGAGAGATAGTCACATTGATTTGGTGAGATGAACATTGATGAGGAGCGATGATCACATAGGGAAAATGAGCATTTCCATGTCCAAGTGTTTCCATCAATGATTGGTGTTGACATCAATGTTGGTGTTTCTATCAATGCCAAAGGGGGATATTGTTGTACTATGTTTTCATTGATTTCAAAGGGTTGATGTCAAGTATTGTCATAGTGATGTGTTTGTATCATTGATATATTGATTATTGGTTATATGGTCATTAATGTAATTTTTTTCAAAGGGTTGATGCCAAGTGGAGTCATAATGATGTGTTTATATTAAAGGGACTTACATAATTGATGTCATGTCATGGTCGATATGAAAAACCAAGTGGATAAACTCCAAAGTGGTCCACTTATGATAAAATCCCTCATGGGAAGACACTTTGTGAAGTCCAAAAGGTTAGGTAGTTGAGTAGCTCAGCACTGTGGTTAGGGAACCCAAGTTTTATTAAGGAATAATGTAATGAATATCAATGAATTTTTAGGAGAAACTATTTTGTATGGATAGTATATGTCATGACGTTTCTGGTGATATGTGGAACGCCACATAACTTCTCACGGTTAGAGAGTTATGGCCATGTGAAGATGGATAACCCTAATGAGTTATCTAGAAGCCCATAGAAGGTCAAATAAATCAAATTATTCTAGAAGCTCCTATAAGAAGTTGACTGTAACGTCCCTCATTTCACGACACAAAGGTAAATATAAATAACAAAGTAGTATTTTTTTTTCTTGAGATAAACAAAGTTATGAACTGTCCATTATGGCAATTATATAAGCAAGACAATAAAATTACAAAGACAACAAATAGGTATTTGATATATCCATATTCAATATCATTGTTAATTCCAATGATCCATAATGTGCCACCTATGGAACATTACAATAAGAGTCAAGATACAAATAGCATAAGCATTTTAGTAGGAGATTCAATAACATTAGGTCACTTAAAAGTAACGAACCTTAACAATGTATACCTGCCCAACATCGTACACCTGGAAGGTTAGGACCTTCAAGACACATAATCAATGCTCATAATCTAGGAATCATCCAATCAGTTTTGACCATTTAAGATCTCAGGATTGGCAGTTGTTCTGAGGAACATGAACATATCTATTACCCAAATCATTCCTAGAATAAGATTTTAATAATAAATTTACCTCATCTTAATTCGTATGTGCATATATAAATCATCATTCACCATCTAATTTGATGTTACTAGAATATACTTCAATAACTTGTAAACACTCAATCACCAATTCATTAATTAAAGAGCTAATTAAGGATTGACATTTAACCAAGACATTTAAGGTTGTACAATTTAATCAATGACGCTAAAAATAACTTCCATTCCAAAAATTCATTCATCTGAGTAATAGTGACAACCTTCCATAGTCATATAATTTAAGTAAACATTAAGAGAATATATTCTAATAGAATCTCATAATCGAGTTAAATAGATATCCAACCAATATATAATATATAAGATGTTCACAAGGCATTTATAAATATCTAAAAGATAAGATATCCACCAATTTATTTAACAAGTATCTCTTAATAGGTATTATATTCTTATCTACGTATCTAACTTATTACTTATTTATTAAAATTCACTAGAGCATAAACCATACACTTT
>SNQJ01S0069709.1:14185-29924 GCA_010110895.2 Picea sitchensis | reverse complement strand
GTCATCTCACAATTTTTGCAATAAGGTTTTTTCTAGAATGATTCAGATCGTGAAATTGGGAGTCCATTGAGGAAACATATCCAAGTAGTTGTGGTACGAATTTTAGCTTGTGATTCATTGTATTTTTGGAGTTACACTCTGTGAAAAATAGGGTTTGTGGCTAGTCTTGAAACTAGTCTAAAACAGGTGTTTCGAGTAAAAACGTCATAACTTTTTCATAACATATCCAAATTCAGTAAGACCAAATGTGTTGGTTAGAGTATAGTTTGTAGTATTCTTTGTAACATTTTCATATCCATACAACAAATATTCCGTGCAGGGCGCCCTCTACAAGTTTTCTCTCTAGAATAAGCCAGAATTCAACAAGGTATGCCATTTTTGCTATAACTCCTTTTCTGAGAGGTTCCAAGTAGTTACACCTGGAGGAATTTCATAAAACACACTGAAGTTGTGTACTATTTTCATATATTTATTCATTATAGGTACATAGGTATGATTATTTCAAGTTAGGGTTGTTGACTAATCCAAAACTAGTCATGTGAGACTAAAGTAAAGTTTGATGAAAATGCTAGTCTCTTGTTGTTAAAGTTAAGGAAGGTTTGCAGGTTGAGGTATAGGTTGGTGCACGGTTGACGCACCTGTTTATGGTACAAGTTGATTATAGGTTGTTTGGTACAGGTTGGTGCATGGTTGATGCACTTGTTTATGGTACAGGTTGATTACAGGTTGAGGTACAGGATGATGCATGGTTGATACATGGTTCAGGTTATTGGTACAGATTGTTTGGTGCAGGTTTATTGGTACAAATTTACAGCGGTATATCTCACAGTGATAGTGTGACAGTGGTTTCATCATTATAATTCTACGTCAGGGTGATTGTATGGGGAAAGGATAGGTGATTGTAGACACCTTCCGGTTGTAGCTGGAGAACATAGGGGGTTGTAGCCTCCTTCTGGTTGTAGCCAGAGTATTGGGGAGTTAGAACTTCCCTCAAGTTGTAGCCTGAGAAACCAGGGGGTTGGAGCCTCCTTCTAGTTGCAGCTGGAAAACAAAAGAATTTGGTGCTTCCAATGAATGTAATTCTTCAAGACATATAAGAAAAAACATTACGTGGTTTTCTCCCACTTTGAGTTTTCACGTAAAAACACGGGTGTATTGTGTATGTGTATGATTGTTCATTTGTTCATTGTTTATTTACTTTGCAACTATTGGATGATAATGCTACATTGATATAACACTTGCATTATATGGTTAAAAAGGATTAGATTTCTCTATTACTGATTCACCCCCCCTTTCAGTAATCCAACAGTTTCAGACAATAGTGTGTGTAGTGGCCAAATGTTTTCAATAATATGCATGGGCAGTTTTTAGATAATGTTGGTTTTATTTTTTGTGCAAATTCCTTTGGGAGAGGGGGAGTGTTTCCCCCATAGTAGTGGGGTTGTTGTGGGAAAATGAAGGATTTTATACAACTCGAGTAATGTGGGGGATTAGTTAAATAACCATAGGTGTTACAAAGGGAACAAGGAATTTTAATTTGAGTAGGAATATAAGTTGGTGAAACTACAGTAAGATAGGGATAATGGTGCCCCTATTTTTTTGGCATGTGGCTTAGTTGTTGCAATAGAAGGTTTTGGCGGTGGTGTAGGTTACATAGGTGACGAGACATCGAGAGGTGGTATTGGATAGGCACTACTAGGAAAAATACTAAGTTAGTTCACATAACGATAGAAATATCAAGGGATGGGGAGGAAGATACCAAATAGGTATCCCAAGGGTTATCCCAAGAAGAGCTAATGTAGCCATGACAAGGGCTTCAACAACACTAGGTGGTGGGAAGAGAAAGGGGATGTGGTATATGGGGTCTTGGGATGGACATAATCTAAAGGAGGGGTCCATCCAAGGGGAGGGGCATTCTCACCAAATGATGTCACTAGGGAAAAGAGTGTTATGGGGTCATATAGAATTTGAAGTAAAACATCTTGGGAGATGACATACTATAGGTAGTTGATGATATAGGGGGTGATTTTTCAAATGATATGATAATGCACATGGGATACACTCCCCTGGGAGGGATTTGGGGTGGCATTCCTTGATATGACCCAAGTCACGTTGAGTATTTGAAGACATTAGGGCACATCTCAGTGTAAGATGGTATGTGTTGGTGAGGCTTGAGGGTAGTTAAGACATTTTCCATATTGGTAGGTGGTCTTGGTTTATAGTATGTAAGCTGATCCAAGGAAATGACATTTTCCTCATGAGGAAACATCATCATGTGGAATATTGAGAAGGCAACTACATTCATGGAATACATGTAATTGTGCCCAAGGAAAATGTTGTAGTCAAGTGGAGCATATACAACCACTATGTCAATGAAGACTATTTTCCTTCTAGTTCAATGGGGACATTCTGAAGGAGACCTTTAGTCTAGAAAGGGTGATCATCATATCCCTAAAGGTAATTATGGTAAGGAATATGTTACTAGAGACTAACTTCCCCTAAACCATTGTGGAATGGAAAAAAATATAATCACTTTCATTAATGATACACTTATGGATGATAGATCATGATGGGGATCTAAAACACAATAGGAAAGAGAAGCATTGGCTCAATTTTGTCTAAGTTGACGGTCATTAAGCACAAATATGATGGATTGATAGTTCCCGAGGATAATAGTAAGTCCTTCCATTAGGAAGGATGGGATTGGATGGCCTTGAGGGTCGGCTAACATGGCAGCAGGTGACTAGGTAAAGTCATTGATGAAACTATAGTTGTGCTCGCCATTCATATTTGGATTATGAGTATTACAACATAAATGTGTACTTGGTGCACAAGGTGTACGGTTAGCATTAGGTGATGAAATATGCAAGGGCGCATTAGTGGAGGGTTGGGTGTCATCACGTGGTTTTGGATCAAGCTCAAACATGCCATGTACCCTATTGTAATTCTAAAGGTGTATATCTATGATATTCATGTATATATATTGATATGATGGATCTCCTAGCTAGGAAGAACTAGGTGTCTTATAAGAGCTAGAAGGGTGGGAGGGAGTTGGTGACTCTTGTTTATGGTAGACTACTCCCTGATGAGGGAAATGGTTTTGTAACATTGTTAACTATGAAGAAGTAGGGTGTCCTTGTTGCACAATGCTATTCTCTTATTGGGAGTTAGAGGCTTGACTTCTTGTTAACATCTTCATTATATGAAATTTGTTGATTTTAGGGAAGTGGTGGGTGTAATGGCCATGCATTATGCAAAGTGTGAAAGGAGAATTTGTTTGAAGCTAATTTCTCTTTGCTTACTTTGGATGATTGTTAATGTTAGGATGTTGGTCCTAGTTTCTTGTGTCAAGACTACCCCCAACATTTGAAACCAGATTAGATGGATTTCCCCCTGGCCATTGAGGATGATTTTTGGTTTGGTTACTCTTCTTCTTCTTCCCCTTGTTTTGTGGATTTTGGGGATTAACCATGTTTTGCTGGGAAAAATATTGATTTTGTTGGGAAGGAGGAAGTCAAATGAGATGAAAATTAGTTGGAGGTAAGGGATTATGGGGGTGGGGGGCCTAGAAAATGACCAAGGAATGGATAATAGGGATTCTAAGCTAGAGGGAACCATAATAAGTGCTAGGATCATATGACATGGATGCACCACTATTAGTGTGTTTACCATTGCAAGAGGGGTTGTGCACATGTAGGGAAGCATGAGTCCCTGAATGGGATTTATTGGTACCAAAATAGGTGGGCTACAATCCATCATAGCGAAAGTTTAGATTGGGGTTAGGCATATTGCAATACATGTATAATGGATGGCCATACAATGTACTAAGTTAGCCAAATGATGTGTCAGTTTGACCATATGATGTAGGGGACTATCCATACAGAGTGTTAGCTCTATCATATTAATTACCATAAATACTATTACTTGGGTGTGGGATTATATGTTGCTTGGTAACATTTTCAAGAGGCCCTATAATTCTTTCAGTGGCATGAGATGCCCCTAGCATATGTTTCCTAATAGAATGATGCTAAGAGGAATGGGGGATAAATGAGTACAAATACCCTAACTAGGCATATATGAGGTTAAAATGTTGTGCTTTAAGGATGGATTGGTGTAATGTCCCACAACCCAACCGAGGGACATTACGATGTGGAATACTCTTAAAAACAAAATTTACGGACAAATAAATTAATTCATTTACAATTAGTTGAATGCATGTAGCTTACAGCTACGAATTAAAATTGATTTAGCCACTATCTATAACCACAAAATAGAATCATATTCAACATGTTATTAATCAACATGAAATGCAGCTAAAAAAATCATTATAGCAGCATATAAATAACTTCCAAATACACAGAGTTCATGCATAGCAATTAAACACATAATTTAACACAACAACAAGATAAAACACGTATCTTTACACAATAGTTGTGCAACCAACTGCTTGGGATGGACGTTCCACCCAACCATAGACTGACTATTCCAAATCTCAACATACAGTCACCCCCGAGTTGAGGCTAGCAATCCACAAAAGAGGGTGGTCTCTCACAGTCCACTCATATCTCATAAAATCCTCAACCTAATCGATATTCTTCTACAGCTATCCCAATTTTCCACCAGCTCTCTTCCTCTTGACCTACCCAACCCAAGGAATGTACCGCTTCATTGATGTCAGCCCCTCAGGTGTACCATTCATTTATCAAGGTCTCTCTGGAACATGAATCTAGGAATCTCTTAGCTGGGAACTCAAGGGAATTTTCTGCTAGGAAAACTATCAGCAAACCAATAGCAAACAGTTGTTGTTTTATTGAAACTCACCCGGGAGTTCACTCCTCAGGCCTGACAACCTAGATCTTCAGTTTTCCAGCTCCAATTCACTCAAGTTACAGTCTAACATGCTCTAGAACTCACCCTCCATGGATGCATCAACTTCCAGCTCTATTTCCTTCTCTCCCCTTGGCTCTCATGCACAAACTTTACTAACTAAAAATTGTTGTTCCCACCCATACGAATTTTCTCTCTTTTTATTTCCTTTATTGACTCACACTCTTCCCCAATATCATTGTACTCATCCCCCATGTGCCCAATAACTTAGGGATGTGACTACTCACACCCACCCTCTTGCATGTATTCAATGATTGGCTTATAGAACACTCAAATAGAAATGGGAAGCTTCATATACAAATGGAAAATTTAGGGAAAATAGGTTAAATCAATATACATGGGTATTTACCCCCTTGGATCCCTCTTGGCCATTATCCTAGACACTCCCCCATTTTGTGTATTAATTCAGCCCTCATCTCTTTTCCATGTCCCCTTAGCAGTTGGCATCACATTTTTTTATTAATAAAACAAGGAAATATGGTTCACATATTACATTGCTTGGCCACTGCCACATATCATATCTACATAAGCATAAATTAAACTAGGTATTATAGTGGGGATGTAACATTTCCCTCCCCTACAATTGTGTGTTGTCCTCGGTGCACTCTGTACCGATATACATATATATGTATGCAAATTTACATCACATAAAATAAAATGTATGCAATTTAACAACACCAACAACAACTCTGACCATAACCTCATGTTCCTCTCAACTCGTCGACCCAAGCAATGCACCATTTGTTTATCAGAGTTAACCCAAGGGATGTACCATTTGTTTATCAAGGATACCCAAGGAATGATTCATTTGTTTATCAAGTTCCCCAACACAGTTGGCCAGGACTCTGAGATGTGGTTTCAGAATTTTAGCTGCTCAAAATGGAGTCTTGCATTATGTTTTCTTCAAAATTGTAAAAACATTTGCAGGTATTTTTCCCGCATGTTTTCTTCATGTAGCATCTTCGGGGTCATAGCAAGTCCATTAAACCTTTACCATCCCTATGGATTTGTTCTTGAGCACTTTGACTTTCTAGTCCAGGATGCGTACTGGTTCCACCCAAAAATTCCCTTTGTGCTTCACCTGGATCACATTCCAATCAATTATTTGGTTAGGATCATGCACATATTTCTTTAAAAATGACACATTTTATACATTATGCACTCTCGTGGATGCAGGAAAAGATAACATGTATGCAATTGGCCCTATCGTTTCTAATATTTCAAAAGTTCCACAATATCTTGTTTCCAACTTCAGGCAGCTTCTTATCAAACTTCTCTTTGCCTTTACTTTTAAGAACACATGTTCTCCCACTTTAAAATCTCTGAAAACTTTGGTCATGTCTGCATAAATTTTCTTCCTATCCTGGGCATCCTTCAAATTCTGCTTTATCTTTTCCATCTGATCTTCCATTTCTTTTAACATTTCTGGCCCAACAACTGCTCTGTTTGTTGGATTATCCCAACTGACTGGCATGTTACATTTTATTCCATACAATGCTTCAATCGGACTCATTTTCAATGAGGCCTGATTCCCATTATTGTAGGAAAATTCAACTAAATGGATATAATCTTTCCACTTTGATGGTTGATCCATCACGTACATTCTAAGCATGTCCTCAATTATCATGTTAGTCCTTTATGTTTTTCGATCTGACTCTAAATGATATGTTGTACTAAGATTTAAATTTGTCCCAAGTCCCTTGAACAAACCCTTCCAAAAATTGGAAGCAAACTTTGGATCTTTGTTTGAAACTATTGCCTTAGGCACTCCATATAGCTTAGCAACTTCTTTCATATAAATATCTGAATATTTGATGCCTTGTGTGTAGTCTTTACTGCAATAAAATGCACTACTTTATTCAATTTATCCACCACCACCTTGATGGAATCATGTTGCTTCACTATTCTAGGAAGCTTAGTAATAAAAGAAATTGTAAATACTTCCCACTTCCATTCTGGATTGGGAATTTTTTGTAGAAAATCTATTGGGTGTCTATGTTATGTCTTTACCTTTTGGCATTCTAGACATCTGGCTATGTAATTAGCCACTTCTTTCTTCATTCCTGGCCAAAAATATTGTCTTCTTATTGTTGCAATTGTCTTCTGATATCTCGGGTGTCTTAAATATGGCACATTATGCATCTCCTTCAGCACTGCATTTTTCAGCTCCCCGGAATTCAAAACATACACTTTACCTTTGTACATGATAATTATATCTTCTTTCAACTCATAATAATTAAATTTATGTTGAAAGTTACCTTGTTGTAATGTCTCTTTTATTTTTAAATAATTATGATATGAATTTGTTTTTGCAACAATTCTATCTTTCAGATCTGTCATGTACATGCTAATGGCTACAATATGTACTTCATGAGCTCTCATGTTGAGTGCATCAACCACTTGATTTTCCTTGCCCTTTGTTTGCTTAATTTCAAAGTCATATTCACTCAGAAATTCCAGCCATCTAGTTTGTCTATCATTTACTGTTGGTTGTCCAAAAAAATGCTTAAGACCACAATGGTCTGTTCTTAGCTCGAATTTCTTACCCATAAGGTAATGCCTCCAGATTTTCAATGCATGTACAATCGTTGCTATCTCCAAGTCATGTGTAGAAAAAATCCTCTCATTCTCTTTTAATTTTTTGGACTCATAGCATACCACATGGTCCTTTTGACTGAGAACTCCACCGAGTCCTTCCTTGCATGCATCGGTGCACACAACAAAATCTTCATTTGGATCTGCAATCTTCAAGATTGGTGCACTTATAAATATTCCTTTCAACCGTTGAAAACTCTCTTCACACTTGGAAGTCCATTCAAATTTCACTCCCTTCTTTTGCAAAGAAGTGATTGGACTCACAATCTTTGAAAAAACTTTTATGAATCTTCAGTAATAACCAGCAAGACCCATGAATGATCTGACCTCTATCACATTCTTTGGCATTGGCCATCCTCTAATGGCCTTTATCTTCTCTGGATCAATTTCTATCCTTGTTGTTGATATTATATGCCCCGAGTAGTGAATCTTCTTTTGATAAAAGATGCACTTACTTATATTAGCATACAATCTATACTCTCTTAAAACTTGAAACACCATTTTTAAATGTTGCTCGTGTTTCTCTTCTTATTTAGAGTAGACGAGGATATCATCTAGGAACACAATCACAAATTTGTCCAGGTATTCCCTAAACACTCCATTCATTAGACACATAAAAATTGTTGGGGCATTTGATAGCCCAAATGGAACTACTGTGAATTCATAACGCCCATATCTTGTTCTAAATGTTGTCTTGTTGATGTCTTATTCCTTTATCCTTACTTGATGATAGCCTGATCTCAAGTCAATATTTGAAAATATTCTTGCACCTTTCAATTGATCAAACAAATCATCAATTCTTGGCAAAGGATACTTTTTCTTTATGGTAACCTTATTGAGTTGCCTGAAATCAATACATAGCCTTAAGGTTCCATCCTTCTTATTTACAAAAAGAACTGGGTCTCCCCAAGGTGACACACTTGGGCATATATATCCCTTCTTCAAAAGTTATTCAAGTTGCATATGTAACTCTTTTAATTCTGGTGTGCCCATTCTGTAAGGTTTCTTATGCATTGGGGAAACTCCTGGAACTAAGTCAATAGAGAAATCAATGTATCTCTTGGGTGACAATCTTGGAATTTCACTATAAACATATTCAAAATCCCTCAAGACTGGATGGTATTTAATGCTTGCAGCCACTATGTCTTTGGCTACCTCCTCCATATGGGCTGCAAGTATCTTACATCCCTTCCTGAATCTCTTTTTCAACTACATAGATGAAATATCTCTAACAACTACAGCTCTTGGAATGCCTTGAATCTTGCCTTGTTTCCCTTCCCCATCAAGACATGTGATTGTCTTGTTGTAACAGTGTAGGACAACATGATGTTTTTCCAACCAATCCATGTCAATTAGACAGTCATATGAACCCAATGGTATGATGTTTACATATACCTTCGTGTTGATTCCATTCATGTCTATTTGACAATATTTAACCAACTCATTGATCTTTCTCTTAGCCCTCGTAGCTAACTGAACTAACCAAGATTTTTTATGCTTACTTCTTTGCAAGTGAAATATTTCAAAAATGTTAGCATTTATGTAACTATGGCTAGCTATGGAATCAATTAAAAATTTTATGGGATGGTTATCAATCTTACCTTCCACTTTGATCATGGGGGATTTATAGTCTACCTGCTTGTTGTCCAAGGCTGCATAAATCCTTGGCATGCTTCCTCCCATGTCTTCCATATTTTATCCTCTTGAATGTTGTGGACAGTCCTCATTCTTTCTCCTTTTTGAGGTTAGTCCCTATATAAGTGATTCCCCTCACATCCCCAACATTGAACAGGTTGTTTCCATGGCCTTTTCCCAAATGAATCTGTGTTTATTTGATCATTTTGGGTTGTCTGGCCTTGTTGATATGCTTGGGATTTATTTCTGAAAAAGGGTGGTTTAAAACCTTTCTTCCTTTGATCCTTTTTCCCTTTCATCTTGACATTCCAAATGTTTTGGAACATTGGCCTTCATTTGCATTGCTCATAAAGGTGCCTTTCTTTCCTTATGGTTTTTTCCAAGGTCTTGGGGTTATCATATTGAATCTTGTCACTATAGAAGGAGTTTAACCCACTTAGAAACCTTTGGATTTTAACCTTCTCATCCTTGATGAAGTCAACATACTTCATGCTTCTTAAATGCCTATCATTTACATGATCCTCCCTTTTGCTATGGGATCTCGATTCCAATACTTATCTAGCACTAGTTGCTTGCTTGGTGACAGAACCTTTATTAACTTTCTTATGCAACATATTTAAGCTATGAAGTATCTCTTCCTGAGCCTTCAAAATCCTTTCATTATCATCCATGTAGCTATGCACTTCCCTATGTAGACTTCTCACAGTGAGAGACTCTTGCCTATCTCTTTTTCCATTTGACTATGTCTCATCATTCCCCATGCTGACATGCAGACCTCTGATCTCTTCCTCATGGATGGAATATCCTTGAGCATCTTCCATGACTCCATTCCTCATATAATAACCAAAGTTTATTTGTGTACCTCTAATTCTGCAAGAAAAGTGCATGTAATAATTATTGTTAGATCATGCATATTATAAAACATTTCATTAATTGGAATACAAGTTATTTCTTCATCAATTTCTGAAGGACACATTGCACCAATTCAAGTTTTTTTTTAATTTTCTTGATGCATTCCTCCCCAAAAAATCTTCCCAACGACTAAAACCTTACCCAAAATCGAGCTCGAGTTTGAAATTTATAGCCTTCTAAAGTTTTTCGGGGCGTCTTTAGCCAATGGTCATTCCCTTTGCCACATGGCATCCACGTAGCTTCACCTCTCTCACGCCATCTAAAATGGCATGGTTGTAACCTGGGTCATCATCCCTTGATGATGACATGGTTTTTGGTTGCATGGAATATCTCCCAGTCTTCATGAATATCGAGCCTTCGGCCCTCTGTCGTTCTTGTACAAACCTACAACATCTCAGGAGACCCGAAGTCCCAAAATCTCCTTTCGCTCCAAAATATATGGTGGGGATCAATCCACCCTTAGATCCGACGGTTGATATTTATCCACACCTAGCACAAGGTTTAGGCTTGGAAAGTGTCCTATATTAAATCAATGGTCACAACTTAATCAATCATCAAGATCTACAGTCCGTTTGTTCCAGTATCACCACTTGTTAATTCCTTCCTCATCGCGTGCATAGATCATGTGATGACATGTAGTCGCGCTATCTGACGCTCCTGATCAAAATCTCACGACCTCCTGATAATTAACGCCCTTGCAACTTCCAATGTGCTTTCTCTCTCCTCCATTGATCTATGTCCTCAATGGATGGTTTGATCTCCACTTCCCACAACTCCGACAAATCCTGGACACCTCCAAGCCATGATGATCGATGGCTCTAGCTTAATCATTATTTTTGATGGATGGTTGAGGTTGTTTGATGCTTCAACATCTAACACATACTCTTATATCCTTGAATCTCCAGGCGTTCTGAAGTCCCGAAGTTCTGGAATTCTTCACCACGTACTTTAGCCTTCGTCACTTCAACTGAAGACTTTGGAGCAAGACTTCGTTGAAGTACTTAGGTTGTACTTCCACTAGGATTGATTGAACAGTCGAGAGAGATATCAAAGGATCCCTATATCTACAGATCACAATGGTTCGTGATTTCGGCGTTTAGGAGTTCTGGTCATTTAACGCATTTTTTTCCCAGAGTGGGTCAATGTCGAATTTGACCGTGGCGTATATCCAATGGTCAGGAAGGATTCTGAATATCCTCAGATATGTGGCTCGCATTACTTCATGGATGAAAAGTTTGGTCAAGTTTTAATGATATGGTGGATCCCACGATAACTAATATGAAATTGTCAGTTGTCAGTCAAACTCTATGGTAACCGTTTCGACCGGTTTCCTTCGACGAGATTTATATGTAACAAGTTCTAACATCCTGGAGCTTCGAACCTCCGAAGTATCAAATATCAAAAGACTTAGATCCTTTTTAGCGTAGCCCATGTTATAACCCTAAATTTATCTACACATGCATACCTGGCATTTGGCCCTCTTACTTGCATTTTTTGCCAAGCCATCACTGAGTTGCTCTTCTTAAAAACCAAATTTTTGAAGATGTACGTGCCCTACTCCACTATTGTCCACGTACACATGTTTTTTGCATCACTAAAGCTCGAGTATGTACACATGTTGCACCACTACAGCCCGCATATTCTTGCAAAAGTTGCAAAAATTAAAAAGTTGCAAGGAATTCGTTGATATTACGAGCTATTGGGTAGTTTCCCAACTAATCCACCACCTATATCCCATCACCCAACTGAGTAACCATCCTTTTTTCATATTAAAGGATGTTTTTGGGTCTCATTCCATATCTATACATAAGAACATTGAAAATCTGCCTGTTTCACATCACCTCCTTGCCCCAAGCATTTGTAGCCTTGTTGTGAGAATTGCCTCAGAATTCCTCATTTTTCCCTTTTTCCTCCATCAGAACCCATTTCATTTCCCAAGAAGAAGTTTGAAAGGAGAAATATACACAGAGGTGCACTTGGATCTTGGTGAAGAGGAGCCCAGACCAGGTTCGAGGAGCAGTAGCCAACTTTGGTTGTAAGTGATCATTGTATTATCAATAAAAGAAGTACTTTTCCTGTCCCAAAACATGATGTGTCGAATGTTTGCATTTGATTTATGTTTTTATTCTAACATCTAACCCTTATTTATGTATGAAATGTATTCTTTTATCTTTCTGTTTGTTCGTCTTTGAATGCAGGCCATCACTAGGAGGAGGTTTGCAATCAGTGAAGCCTTCAAGCGCAAGAGGATCGTCATCGGACACGGAGTAAAGGTACATTTACCTAATCCTTCTCATTTTACTTTTCTTGCATAAGTCTGGGGTATGTTTGGGGTAGTTAGAGAAGTAGGATAATTTTAAATGGCTATTGATCTTCCTACATTGTAAACCCTGGTGTAGCCATAGGGGGGTTTTCCCACTAGCAGCGCAGGGTTCCAAGACCCTGGTCATATGGAACTTTGACAAGCCCTGGGGAGATACACTCTTAAATCTCATCCAATATTTGGTTAAGTCCGTGGACTTGAGCCTGAGGTCACTTGGACAAGAAAAAGGTATGTCCCCCTTTCATGACCCCCAATTTAATCCTGGTCATCTATCCCATCAACCTTTCAAATGGTTGAATCCTTAGGAATTTTAAATTTTTCTTGGTGAGTCTTGGTCTTCCATCATGAGATCAACACGATATYARCTACCTATTCTTCCTATAACTCTACAGGCGGACATTAAAACTCGAATTTCACTCACGGAATTGRGGATTTCTCTCTAAAATTTTGTATTTCCCCCAAATCGATCACAAACAAAATCTACAACAATGAATTACACAAATTCACATCCATCTTGGCACATAYAAGAACGATGTTTGAACCGGGCACTCRGATACCATAATGTAATGTCCCCCAACCAAACTGAGGGACATTACGATGCGAAATACTCTTAAAAATGAAATTTGCAGCCAAATAAATTAATTCATTTACTGTTAGTTGAATGTATGTAGCTTACAGCAACGAATTAAAAATGATTTAGCCACTATATACAACCACAAAATAGAAGCATATTCATCATTTTATTTATCAACATGAAATGCATCTAAACAACTCATTACAACACCATATAAATCACTTCCAAATGCATAGAGTTCATGCACAACAATTAAACACATAATTTAACACAACATCAAGATAAAACATGTATCTTTCCACAACAGTTGTGCAACCAGCTATTTGGGATGGACATTACACCCAACCATAGACTGACTGTTCCAAATCTCAACAGCCACTAACCCCCGATCTGAGGCTAGCAATCCACAAAACAGGGTGGTCTCTCACAGTCCACTCACAGCTCATAAAACCCTCAACCCAACTGATATTCTCCTACAACTATCCCAATTTTCCACCATCTCTCTTCCTCTTGACCTTTCCAACCCAAGGAATGTACCCCTTCACTGATGTGAGTCCCTTAGGCATCCCATTCATTTATCAGGCTCTCTCTGTCACATGCAGCTAGTAATCTCTTAGCTGGGAACTCAAGGGAATTTGTTGCTAGGAAAACCATCAGCAAACCAACAACAAACACTTGTTGTTTTAGTGAAACTCACCCAGGAGTTCACTTCTCAGGCCTGACAACCTGGATCTTCAGTTTTCCAACTCAAATTCGCTCTAGTTATGCTCCAACATGCTCTAGAACTCACCCTCCATGGTTGCATCAACTTCCATCTTTGTTTCTTACTCTCCCCTTGGCTCTCATGCACAAAATTTACTAACTAAAAACTGTTATTCCCACCCATACAAATTTCCTCTCTTTTTCTTTCCTTTATTGACTCACACTCTTCCCCAAGCTGATTATACTCAACCTCCATGTGCCCAATAAATTAGGTATGTGACTACTCACAACCACCCTCTTACATGTATTCAATGATTGGCTTAAGGGAAACTCAATCAGAAATGGGAAGGTTCATATACAAATGAAAATTTTAGGGAAAATGGGTTAAATCAATATACATGGGTATTTCCCCCCTTGGACCCCTTTTGGACATTATCCTAGACACTCCCCCCTTTTGTGGATTAATTCAACCCCCATATCGTGTCCATGTCCCCTCAGCAGTTGGTGTCACTTTTTTTTATTAATAAAAAAATGAAATACAATTCGCATATTACATTGCTTGGCAACAACCACATATTATATCTATATAAGCATAAATTAAACTGGGGATTATAGTTGGGATGTTACACTTGTTCTTTATATTGTGGCATGGTATTGGCCACGTGATACATTTTATGTGCCACTCATGGATGCGATCTGCAATACGCATGGAATTGGTCTCACAAAAATTGGTAAGAATATCAACTCCAAAATTATGGCGAACTTGTAATTGGAAGAAAGTCAAGAAAGTATTTTCTATGGACTCAAAGGTGGTATGGGTCTGAATGGGTTCCTTAATATACCATTTGGAAGTCACCCCCTTGAGGGCATGTTGGACCAGCCTAATTCAAATAGAATCTATGATGATGTTATTGGAGGAGCACCACAAGTGAAAGGTCATGATGTAGTTGGGTAAATCCTTTCCTAGTTAACCCTTGAATTTTTAAATGTTAGAGGGTATCTTGTTCAGCATGGGTGGCCAAGATTCATCATGTAGGATAGGATCATTGATGATATTAGACAAATTTGGGAGATTTATGCTATGCATGAATGATAATCTAGGTGGGGGGGTCCAAGCATCATGAGTGGAAGAGTGGTGGATAAGTTAAACTATTAGATAGTTGGCTTAGGTTGATGGATTTTTGGTTTTCATTGATGTCAAATATTGGATAGTGATATTGTATATTCATGTCAACCCTTAGTCATTGATGTCAACCCTTGGAGAAAGTCTGGTAATGAATTTCGGCAGCACAAAGGTTTGGGTAATGGACCCAAGGTTGTTTCATGTATAATGGTATGAGTTTTAATATGTTTGAAGGTAAGACTATCCTATATGGATAGTACATGTCATTCCATTTCCGGTGGTATGTGGAACGTCACGTAACTCCTCACGGTTAGAGATTTATGGCCATGAGAAGTTGGAGAACCCAGGTTTGGGTAATGGACCCAAGTTTGTTTGATGGATAATGGTATGAGTTTTGATATATTTGAAGGAAAGACTATTCTATATGGATAGTACATGTCATTTCATTTCAAGTGGTATGTGGAACGTCACATAACTCCTCGCGGTTAGAGAGTTATGGCCATATGAATTTGGAGAACCCCCATGAGTCATCTAGAAGCCCCAAAAGGTCAAAGTAATCAAAGTGGCTTAAGAGGTTTTTAGAACGTAAATAATAAAGTGAAGTCATGAGTGTACTATAATTCAAAGTGAATACAAAATAAATTATTTAAATAATAAACTTAATGAAGAAATTACTAAGTTGACAAGTGGTTAGAAGTGGGTTAGCGCTAAAATAAGGAAAGTGGTTTAAGATGGTTAGAAGGTAACCCCTTGAGGTAAAGTGAAGTGATGAGTGTACTATAAGTCAAAGTGGATACAAAATAAATTATTTAAATAATAAATTTAATGGATAAATTACTAATTATACAAGTGGTTAGAAGTTGGTTAACCCTAAAATAAGGAAAGTGGGTTAAGATGGTTAAAAGGTAACCCCTTGAGGAAGCTACATGAAAGTATAAATAAGAGGCAAGGCTCTCTCATTTTATATCACACTTGAGAATATTGAATA
>SNQJ01S0069708.1:0-23809 GCA_010110895.2 Picea sitchensis | reverse complement strand
ATTGATTTGCAAACACCTATCTTGAAGAGCAAGAATCTTGTATACCAATGACTAGATATTGTGGCTCTAGATGATTGGGGTTAATGTGAAAGTCAACCATGAAAATATATGAAAACTTTAGCACATTGATAAGGCGATTATAAATATTCCATAAAATGTCAATTCATGCAAACGAGTGGTTTGATTTTGTTGATGAATCATGATAATAATGTCCATGATATTTTATTGCTTTGTATATGTTAGGTGTTCATGATGTTATGTTTTTTTAGGAGCCTATGGTATTTACATATGATGTTATGTGATTCCATTTAATTATGTTGATGAAAGACTATGACTTTGATAAAAATGTATTATATTTTTTATGATAATATCTCCTGAAATGATGACATCATGCAATTGTATGGAAATATTTATGTTGAGATGTTTTATGATGACGCGCATGAGCATGTGGAGATGACAATACCGTGGTATTCTCGTGATGACATGTGAGAGTTAACATGGAAATAATTTCTTTGAGATATTGATATTATGACTAATGCAATGATTGCATGTTGTGAGGTGGTGATTGCCAAATTATCTACTAGTGGGCCAAGAAGTTTGGTTTATTTGATGATCTCGTGGGAACCCATAACCACGAAGAATAATGCTACAAGTAACTTGTTATGGGCTGGGGAAAACTCAATATACTACTTATTCCAATAAATCTGATGCCTTTGATTTGAGTTGTGATGCTGAATTCCCGAAGAATGGATAGAGTAAGAATGGATAGAGTGTTGCTTGCCATTGATGTTGTGGGATTGGAATTCAATGCTTGGGGCTCTACCTGGAATTAATGGAGGGTGTTTATGTTAGCCTTTTGAAATGCCTGGTGTAAGTGAGTACTGATCTAGATTCTTGCTTGGGCATATGAGTTCTCAAGCCTTGGGGATCTGGATAGAATGGTAGGATTTAATCCTAGTTCTGAAAGTTGAGAAGGACAACTAGAGAGTACTCTCGCTTCCTCGGTGTTGTGATTTGGAATTTTGATGACTGCTGTAGTCACTTGGGTGGATTTATGCTAGTCCACCAGAGGGTGTTGTGGAAGGTAATGAGCCAACATAGGGTGTCATGGAGGATATGGTGATCTAATTAAAAACCTATAAGTAACATAATCAAAACTAAATTTGGGACAAAGTTCCTTGAAGGAGGGGAGGGGTGTATGTCATGCCCCATATTATTATTAAATAAATAACAATAAAATTAATATAATAATTATCCTAAAACGGTCATAATAAGTACTTATATGAATAAATAATAAATAATTATATAATAATTATCCTAAAAGGGGGTCATAATGGATATTTGGATAATTAAAGAAGATGGTAAAATAAGTAATGATAATTAAAATTTCATACTTCAACATATACTCACAACCTACACTTAACCCAATGTTTATCAATTCATGGGTTGGCTCCTCTTTGTATGTTAACACATATTAGAAGACATCCATGGACAAGTGTAAATTAATTATTTAAATAAAAAGATCACAACAAACATGAAACCTTAAGAAAGACTGAAACGTACAAATACTCACAAAGTTTGCAATCAACCCGTTTAATCCTTGTCGTCCTGTCTTATGTGTTGAATGAGTTCTATTTTTCTTTTATTTCACAACAAAACAATTGAAAATTAGTATTTCAAGTGATAATTAAATTTGATGTGCATAAAAAATAAAATAAATGATTACATATCTTTGATGCACATTGTAATTGGGATGAAGTCTCTTGCGACACAATTATGTTCATTTATATTACCATCTACTTCTACACTCTTTTGAACATCCCTATCAACATGTCTTGGTTTTCCTCTTGTTTGTCCTTTGGAATTTTCAAAATCTCTCTTGAAAAAAAAAACCTAGGAATCGTAATATATAAAAATTACTTATTTTTTTACAAAATAAGATACTAGTGCATATATTAATTTAATACATAGCAGGGCGTCAACACCACCAGGGCACCAACCATATATATATATATATATATACCAATGCTTCAATCATATTTATACGCACTGATATATTATAACAGTCCCATTCCAAAATTGAAAACATTTTACAAATTTTTGTATTCAGTTGGTGCTTTATGAATTAAGAAAATCACGGCTTCCTAAGTATTGTTTATTACGCATAGCCGTTTCCATATAAAAAACAATATTATTTCAATTTTAAACTCAACAATGCTCTTTGTAAGAAAATGTGCCCTAGTGCTTATCTAGGCACAATGCACACCGTTGAACACGATTTAAAAAAAAAATGTTATTTGTAATTTAAATTAAGCGGGGCTTTTGATATAAAAATACGCACTAGTTCTCTTCATATGTACAGAGCACACTGTTAATCATGAGGGTGTTTGAAAGAAAAAACCTGAAAACGATAGGATGGTTTGAGATTCAATGCAATGAGAGGTTTCATTGCAACGAATATGAAACACTCATATATAAATAAACAAACTTTATAAAAAAATTCTTATTTAAGAAATTGTCTTTGTGAAATATAGAAAGAGAAAGCAAAAAAACAGTGAGGAAATTAGGGCTTCCAATGCTAAAGGTAGCTATGAAACCCTTTTTTTTGTTTGGAAATGCACGAAAAATTGTTTGAATCAAATAGGAGAAATAGTAAGATGATTAATAGAATGAAATCATATACATGAAATTTGTCATCTATAGATTTGTATGTGATCTACAATAATCCATTTTGAATTTGGATCTTAAAAAAAATCCAGCCACTCTGAAGTATTTACTGATAAATCTAAGTTTCAAAAATCTCCCTTCTAAAATTTTGCAAAAAAAATAAAAGAATGATTAAGGTTTTCATTTATAAACACAAAAAATGAAATTCCTGCTCATTTTTTAGTTGTATATTTCAATGCATTGATGATAAATGCGCACACTATGTTTTTTTGAAACTTGTGTTTTTGATGCGTTATATAGTGAGTTGGACATTGATGTGGTATATAACACATTGCTTTATTTTTTCGTAATAAATTTCAATGATGAACTATACATTTATATACACACTAATGAAGAGTGTAATAATAATGCACCTTAAAATAATTTAATTTTCAAAATACAAATGCAAACATCCGAATTTAAATTTTGTGGAGGTTTTGCTTTATGGAGGCAATAACATAGGTCACTCTTTGGTGCTTTGCTCAATTAAATGCATCGGTGCATTTGGTTTATCAAAACTCATCAATGCATGTTTATATAACTAAGAACACCATTAATTCATAAAAGTGTTTTGAAATTCTATTTGAAGTTAGATTGTTCTATGCTTCCCAAGATAATAATTTTGGCTCAAATGTAGGAAAAATAAATTATAATATCAAATGGTCAATTCTTCAGATTCCAACTCATTCCATATCATTGCAATTCCTTCAAGTTCTCTCACACCGATTGCAGTATGTCTAGATTTTATTTATAATTCATTTATCTCATTGAATTTATGTTGTGTATGAAAGTGCATTTGAATAATTGTTCATTGAATTTTGCAGAATCAAGATTCAAGATCGAGTTCAGATGCTCAAGATATTCTAGCAGTCCCAAAATTCCGTAAGTTCTTATAGGAGAAAGATACCACAAGAAGATGTTTGATTAAAATAGACAATTGCTTTATCCTACCAATCATAACATGCCATCTTCTAGCATCCATCCCATGTCAACCGTACTAAATCATGATCAACGATATTACACCGTGAATTGGATATCTTTTATGTAGACATTTTATAAAGTGGTTGGTTGCATGTTTATTATTAGGAAAAAAAATTCCATGCTTTTAAAAAGTGTTTGGTATGATGTTTGAACATATTAAATGCATCATGTTACTAATATTATCAATGTAATGTTCAATATTTTTACAATAAATATTCTGATGACGAACGACCTATCCATCATATATTGTTGCACCCCATTACGATGTCAAGTTGTGAGCTTTCTTCTAAACGAGCACAACTCAGAGAGGAAGCATACCAAGAATGGCTTAAATGACCACCTATTCAATTCCCACTATGTCCCGAGTCACCAATTCAAAAGCTATACAGTAACACTATTTTTTCACATGTTGGGGATGAAGGAAATTATTTAGAGGTTGGTATGGATGATTTATTGCAAGATACCCAATCCATGGAGAGAATTTTGTTAAATGAATTCCAACAAAATGAACTAGGGGATGACGCCGATGTCATAGATACCTTTTTCAAAATCCTGAAATCTACTTCCACCACCCCTCTCTTTGGTTGAGTACAAGGGTCAAGGTCTACCTAAATAGGGACAACAATGTTACTATACAACAACTTGAAAGCAATGTATGGTATGTCAGATGAGTATTTCTCGACACTTTTGAGGTAACCAACCATTAAGTCCCCTAATTGTTTAAGGAATTTTGTCACACAATGAAGGAAGAAAATGGTTGATTTTATTCATGCTTAATGACAATGTACATTTATATTTCCAACTAATTGCAGGTTACTTAAATATAAGGTACGGTGTGATAATGTCTTTCTCGATTTTTGTGCCCCATATTATTATTAAATAAATAATAATAAAAGGAATATAATAATTCTTTTAAAATGGTGATAATGATTACTTATATGAATAAATAATAATAAAGAAGTATATAATAATTATCATAAAATGGGGTTATAATGGATATTTGAGTAATTAAAGAATATGGTTGAATAAGTAATTTGGTAATTATGGAGAAACCCTTAAATATAATAAAGAATTAAATAAAGGATCCCAGGGATCCAGTTCTTTATTCATTTTTTCTTAGAAAATTTGAGGACAAGGAAGGAAGAGTTGTTATAGTAGTAGATAGAGGACTTGGGATCTCAATATTGATGACTTGGGGTTCGTTGGGTGGAGAGTCATCCCCCACTTACTATTGATGTTTGTTCTATGTAAGTTCCTCACCTCTTTTGTGAGTTAATTAAATTTCATTAAGGTTTCTTTTGTTGCAAATCAATGATTATTTAATTGAATAATTTATGTATTTATCTTTGTTATGATTTTTTGCTATTACATATGGTATCAAAGATAGTTTGAACCCTTAAGAGCTATAAATTTTCCAATTAGTTTAAAAATATGGTACCAACTTAGGATTTGAAGATCTACATTTTGGAACTAAGTTGTTCTTCATGCGATTTATTGAGCTAACCATTGTTTAATTATTGATCTCTTTACTTGGATCTATGGAAAGTAATCTACCATTTAAGAATTTTTATGTAGTCGACCTCAGAAAGGTAGTGTAACAAGATCTCAATTGACAGTATTATTTCTCTATCTTTGTAAAATTGAAAAATAATCTGCCATTTAAGAATTTTTATGTAGTCGACCTCCTACAAAAACCTATTCTAAATTGATCTATTGTTTATTGGATATAGAGGGTCATGGTGAAAGGTGCTTGTTAATCCTATATTTTCTCCAAGGGCCATGGTGCAGGGTTCCTGTTAATTCTTGGTGTCGAAATAACAGTGCCAAAGATGTGGGGTTTGTTGTCCTGTGCCATGGTGTCACGATTTCGACAATGGGTTCAAAGATGAAGGCCTTTTTCTCTTGTCTTGATTCCAACACACAATAAGTTCTTACTCGAACGCGTGTCCACTATTGCTGGGCGTGTGGGAGGCATTTATTTATGCTCTATTTTCTGAAAGGAAGAAAGTGTAAATTGCATAAAACATCTATATAGATATATAGCTATGCAAGAGATGAGAGCCTCGCACTTCTCTATGCCAAGATCCTCACTTTGGTGTAGCTCCTCACTATGGTGTGTAACCTGATTGTGCTTACAGGAACCGAGTTTGTAAATGTACTATGCATTCCTTTAAGCCACAAGTTTGAAAAGGAATTGCATAATGAAGCCATTAAATTTTCAGATTACTAGGAAATATGAGTTTCATAGATGACCTAATTTTGTTTAAGGGTTTTGATAAATGTACAGGCTCAACATCGCATTTTTCTAGGGATTTCAATATGCATGCGTAATGTTTCGTAAAAAAATAAAATCAAGCTAAGCCTAGAGAAAGAATCTATAATGCTGTAAGAAATCCATCTTTAGATCTCCTCGTTACCACTTGGATGGTTTTTATGGTATATTCAAGGTGTTTGAGTAAGCCTCCTTACAAATGAAACTTCTCTCTTGCACAGGTTGCATTCGTCAAACTGCAAATTTTTTTCCTTTCAATTGCGACACTTTAAAATATCCTCTCCGTGAATCGAACCGGATCTATTGAAACATGGATTAGAGTTTCTTCAATAAAATCTACAACGGTTTATCTATCTTCCCGATCCAACCCTATAGAGGGCCCAGTCATTGAATTGATATTTTATTTATAAGCTCTCTATTACCCTTTGAAAATAGAGAGGAGCGGTGTTACAAGGGAAAAACTCTCTATGGACAAGGGTAAACCACAACAGAAAGGTATGACTGCAGAAATCAACTCAATTCCAACATATGCTATATAAACTAATGTGCAATACATGGAAGAAGCCTACCTCGATCCAATCGTTTGATGTCGTTCCACTGTTGAGCATTTTGACCCAAAGCCTTACTCCTGCAAGAAGTTCTCGACAAACAAGCGATGCAAGTATATAGTGACAGTATATAAAATGAGTTAGCACATTAGATAGCACAATCCATTAATAAACATTACAAACATGCCCACGGATAATAATCATATATTTTCAAGATATCGATAGGATGGGAAAGGAGTATTTCTATTAATAATTGATCAACATAAGTATCAACATTACAGACTTTCATGTTGGCACGGTTCGAAACCAAGAAATAAAGTTCCTTCCAACTGGGTCTCCACCACTTCAATCCTCCACCAAAGACAAGATCATAGCAAAGAGATAAATAGATTCTCTTGACAATAAGGGAAGAGCTTGGGGGCTGAACACTGTGTTCAGACTTGAGGGACAAAGGGATGCATACTCAATATGAAGTAATTCCTCCAGAGTAACTTTTCTCTCAAAGTTGAATGCTTTCTCTCTCTTTTTCCATAGCTCGAAATTGTGCTCTTATAGCCTCCAGAATGCAACTGAAGGGTCGAGTCAAAACATTTCCATTATATGGAAGACCAAAGATCAGATATCTTTTGTCATGCCATGGAAACCCGACCTCATTTTGTATTTTCTGGCACAAATCCAAATATACGCGAGTTGTAGTGGAGCATCAAGCGTATACGCATCTTACAAAGCAGTTAGGGAGCGTATATGTGGAAAAATATATATTTTCGCTATGGATTTATCAAAAAGGGGGTTGACAAGTCTGCAAAGGACTTCTGTGCAAGATAACAATGGTGAGGCAAATCTTGCTATAACATGCAACATTACTTTTGATGTCGTGATCCCGGGAACAAGAGAAGCTTTGAACCCATTGTCATTTTAAATAATGCATAAACTGACCATATTAAGAGCGTATATGATATCTGCTGAAGATGTTAAGTAAGGAATCAAAATTCATCCTCTGCATTTCCATCTCTAATAACGGACAATCGACATCTCAAATTCAATATTATTACATAGTTCCAATTAATGGTTCGACGATGACGTCTGTCTTTTAGGGTTTGGCTACATTTTGGGGTTTTTTTGTTTTTTGTTTTTCAGGAAACATAAATTCACATGAAATCATTGTATTTTATATTTTGTTGTTTAATTTTTTTTTTTTTAATGTAGAAATAGATTTGCATGAAGATAAATGATCGGGGCATTCAGATTATACAGAAATAATCACTTAAATCCATATATCTAATATTTTTTCATCTGATTTTAGAAAAATATCCCCTAAAAATCTCATCCAAGAACAGATACTACAAGGCATTTATAAGGCCATGATCTTAAATCTTAAGGCTTTTATTTTAATTCTATGATCTTTGTCTGGTATAAGAAGTAAGGTTTGGGTATCTAAATATAAATAATAATGAGAATTTGTCCTTAGTTCAAACTTTTCAAGCTAGATTCATGAATGGTAGATGTTAAAATTAAGGGAAGGACCTAACATTTAAGTGAAACTATGCGCATATTTGAATATTGACGTTCAAGGATTTGAGCTTATTGTTTCCAGATATGAGTTTATTTAATGATACTTCATGCCCAATAGCATAAATACTTTCTTATTATTTACATAAACACTTGCACATATGGAACCTCTCTTTCTGTCATTTTTCTGGTGCTTGTGACAACGATTTGTTAATGCTGTAGTGGTCTAAATTGTGCTTTGATGCACCATTCTCTCTACAACGTTTGACACATATGAAATCCAAAACACATCCTAACATAAAGCGGTGCAATACATTGATGAGCGACTTGGTCTGCAATCTTAAATTTAGGATTGTTTAAGGGTTTCTACACTGGTTTACTGCAAAATTTTCCTCATACACTAAGTTTTCCATAATTCCACCATTCTACAGTTAGGTTAAGAATACATTGTATTTTAAAAGGTTGTTGTAGATGCATGGCTCCTGTGTTCAATTGCATGCTGTTGTGACTTGGTGTTTGAAGGATGCAGAGGAGTGCTTCACAAAACAATGAACATCAATTACACCAGTTTCAAAACTGTGTAACCACACCTGTAAGCTACAACTAGGTGTTTCAATAGTGTCTGTAAGCTACAATGAGGTGTTTCAAGAGAGTAAAATAACTTTTACAACAAAACATAGTTATAAAAAAAACAAGAGAATTATAACAACAAACTAAAAACACATGTTACAACAACAAAATAACTTCAGTGAATCCTTCCCTACAACAGTAAATCCACCCAATACTTATGTATTAAATCTAAATAACACTCTACAACAAATCACTCCACGACATAAGGATTTAACTGAAGTTTTTAAACAATAAAAAAATTATGCATGCTACAAGAAAATAAATTACTCTGTAACAAATCTGAACATTATCATGAGTTTACAAACTCAGATACAAACATAAACAAAGTATAAAATCCCCTGATAACACTCTAAAAAACTCTCTTTCAATTTCTATTTCTTCTCTATCTCTTTGTATAGTTGTGCATCCTAAAATATGAATTACATGGATGTATATATACTGATTCAATAAGTTGGTTAGCTTTCCCCTTCGCTTTATGTAAGTCTAATTTATTTTTTCCAGAACATAACTGATTCAATGCCCCTTTGAAATTCGATTAGCCAGAAATGAAATAGTGTGGCGATGATGATCAATGAATAAGGCCATTAAGGCGATGATAATAAATTTCTAAGCAGTGGTATCTCTTCAAAATTCGATCAGCTGAGATAAGCTGTCTTTTTGGCGGTGAAATGATTAATCTCTCACATTCTCCCCCTTAATCATTTCACCCAAAAAACAAAACTATTCTTTATTATAGTTCACAAACACCAATGTTCTTTCTATGTATTTCAAATAATTCCTTGGGAAAGGGATTTGTAAACATGTCTGCAAACTGATCTTCAGATTTGTAAAACTCTACAAAATTTTCATCACTATTTATGAGCTCTCGAATAAAATGATATTTTGTATCGATATGCTTAGTTTTCTTGTGGAAAACATGATTACGTGACAATGCAATGGATGATTTATTGTCACAGAAAATATGAGTTGGTTCTTGTTGTTCATGCAACAACTCAGTCACAATCCTTCTCATCCACACACTCTGACATGCATCTGTTGTTGCTGCAACATATTCTGCTTCAACAGATGATAAATTCACAATGGGTTTCTTTTTTGAAGCCCAAGCTATAACTCCTTATCCAAAAATGAACACATATCCTAATATATTTTTTCTGTCATCTACACTACCTGCAAAATCACTATCAGTATATCCAATCAACTTAAAATCTGAATCTGATGTGTACTGGACACCATAATTAGTTGTTCCAATAACATATATTAGGATCCTTTTTTCCAGATTGCCAATGGGTGCTCTTTAGAGTTTCCATAAATCTATAAATAAAACTTACAGTGAACATAATATCAGGTCTTGTTGCTGTCAAATACATAAGACTTCCAACCAGTCTTTTATACAGAGTCGAATCAACACATGATCCTTCATCCTTCTTACTGAGTTTTGTTCCAGTTGCAATTGGTGTTACAACTGGTTTACAATTCACCATCCTGAACCTTTTCAATATGTCCTTTGCATACTTAGTTTGAAAAATAAAAATACCATCTTCAGATTGATTTACTTCAATGCTTAGAAAATACTTCATCATTCCTAAATCAGTCATTTCAAACTGACTTTTCATGGTAGTTTTAAAGCAAATTTAAACTCATCCATTAAAATATTTCTGGTGAAAATCAAATCATTAACATATAAGCATCCAATCAAGAGTTTACCTTCCTGATTTACCTTTGTATACAGAGTTGGCTCACTTGGACTCTTGTTGAATCCTTCACTATTCAAGTATTCATCAATTATGCTATACCATACTCTGGGTCCTTGTTTCAATCCATACAATTATTTCTTTAAACTATAGACCTTACCTTCTTGTCCATCAATATCGTATCCTGGAGGTTGTTTCACATAAACCTCTTCTTCCAGAAAAGCATTAAAAATGCAGATTTTACATCCATCTGGTACATGCACCATTTATTGTGAGTAACAATGGCTAACACCATTCTTACTATATCAAGCCTAGATGCAGGTGCAAAAGTTTCAATTATTTATTAGAGTAACAATGTATAACACCATTCTACTATATCAAGTTTTAGATGCGGTGCAAAGTTTCATATAATCTGTCGCCAGAAAGGCGTGAAATGAACCCCGAGGATAAAGTCTGCCTTTGGTGCTTCTCAAATTCAATCTTTCACCATTTGACTTAGTCTTTGTAAATCCATTTACCAATAATTCTTATTCTCAGTAAATCTACACTCAATTGTTATTCCTTTCTATATGGTATCAATTTCATTCATGGCTTCACCGAACTTCTTTCTCATCAACATCATCAAAATTTATTGTGATCGAGTGAAATTAATGAAAATTTGAAACTTCTTGATCTACTTCATCATTTTGCTCATACAATTATCTTAAACTTCTAGTATTTTGACCTCTAATTCCGTTTCTTTATAACAACCCTCCTTGTTACAACAACTCGATAATGTGTGCAATTTTGTTTGTTTTCAAAGTGTGCGGCGTAGAAAGGAAACATACACATTTGACTCTACGTCACCCGACGAATTAATAAGACACACAACCACGATGCTCACCAATAAGAAGACACAAGATACCAACAAGTAACCTGCAAGCATCACTGATCATGATAAGTAATACATAGCACAAAATATTTAATCTAATATACCGGTTAAGTGCACAAGACGATCACAGTATGGAAGAATCCATAGTAGTAGATTTTATCACTTCGCTATCGTGAGCAAGGCATGCTTAATCCGAAGTTCTCAAGCCCGAGAGAGAGAAGGTCGATAGGGTCTCGCCTAATTACCGTGCGTAAACTAGTAATCGGCCATGTGTGCTTCCAGAGTGGAAACTCTTAAAGGGTCTGGAGACCTTGATACTCTGTGACTGATTCTCATACAAAAATTAATCAACAATAAGTAAAACTGACTACCCTCCATCCTGTTGATGGTAGTCACCGGATTGGTTTGCGGAGAAGAGCCCGAAGCCCATCAGCTTTAATGTCACGATTTGTTTGAAAGGGTGATCAAACAGAAGGAAACTCATAACAATATCATCTCAACTATGAAACTAGGCTGCATGCACAAACGAAAGTGAGGTCTTCATAAACTTCAAACAATGAGTTGGTATGGCAGTGAGTAGACTAAGACTCATGAGATAGTGTAAGGGTCTCATATAGGTACCGTTTCAACAGACGAGAGTGCAGACCAAGACAAGATCTTCTACTTCCAAACGTGGAAACCAGAGAAACAACAATTTCCGTAAATAATAAATTGCTATCATAACATAACTGCATATCTACAATTTAATCATTCGGATTATGAACTCTCCAGATAAGATCTAAAACAGATGGAAAAGGGAAATTGTTTGTCATAAACCAAGGTCTCAAACGTAGCTACATAACTAGGAAACCAAAATGGTCATGAGAAATTTACAATGGGAGTAGTCACCATCGATAGATACAAAAATGGCTTAATGCCTACATATACTCTCAACGAAACAACAAAATCAAGATAAATGCATTGAAAAGCTTTTGTTCTATTGGCTTTCTTCGATACCAACCTCCAAAGATCAGGCAACTTATGCCCATCGTTAATCACTCTTTGACAATTCCAACCTGAATCGACGGCCTTTAATTCATGGTATTTGCTTCCCATTACATATGAGACGATGTTCAACCACCACCTAACCATGCATTAACTCAAGGGTTTTCTTGGGATGAGGGATGACCATTAACTCCAACATTTTGGGATATGGAAGCACTCCTCATCATCACACCGAATAACTGAATGACTGGATCTAATGTATATTCAACGCATGAAGATGGGAGGGCCATGACAGAATGATGGCTCTACATGAGAGCATGAGAGGGAGGTGGAGAGAGATATAAGAGAGAGCTTATTGCAGGAGGGCACATGTATGGAGGACACCAGGTGGTAGGGAAAGACTGTGAGATAATGAACTCACCTTGGTGAGGGGCCAACGGGATGTGGAGCAGACATGACAAAGAACAACAAGTGGATGATGAGAAGGAGGAGGACCACGCGGATCAGAGGAGACTGCTGGATGGACACACTACAGGGGAAAGGTGGGAAGAAGATAACATGATGGAGGTGCCCATGCCGGGCTAAACATAAGGCAAGGCAACCCAAGGGCGGTGATCCCGATCCACTGATCCTGCATCACTGATCCGGGCCATCAAAGTCAAAATCTTTCTGACCACTAAAGGTAGCCGGGGGGTCCTAATGGTCTCTATCGGCCAGTTGATCCGTAAAGCTTGATATGAAACCATCGAAGAGAAGTACTCGATTCTCGAACCCCCGCTTTAGCAGGTTATAAACCAGGACCATGTGTACTGCTGATCTGGCATCAACGCAAATCCCAAATGCCCAAACTTGATTTTCATTTAACACATACGCATTCACGCCCAAAACTTAGGAAAAGTACTTTTAACCCTTTGCTGCCTCTATCCCCACCTCCTTACAAGATATCGCTAACATTTGGTCTATAGATAGAGTCGTCCCCCGCGGATTCTCTAAGAACCTTTTGCGATCTGCTATTCTATTGCTAGCTTATGGAGCTGATATCCACAAAACATAAAACAATATTTACAAACAAAGAGCCACCGGTGGGCTCATAGGAAAACATTTTTAAGAATGCCCATTGACTGGTCATGAAACTTCTTTTGTCTTCCAGACCCCAAACGAAAGGTTGTTTGAAAATACTTCAAGGATCTTGAAGAACGAGGATGATCAAATTCTATCAAGCTTGTTCTTTTCCCGCCTCGGGTGCAACATCCTATATTTGAGCACCAGACACCGCCGAATCCCCTTTTTCTTTACAAAAGCTCGCATCTTCCTCAATATGATGGTAGGTCGCATCCTCAAATCGTTCTTTTGATTTCCATTGCACTTCCATGAATCTTTCCGAGTATGGTTAGCCTCTCATATTGGAGGAATTTAGCCAGATACATGCAGATGTGAGTGGGGAAAACAACCCTATCTCCCATAAAACCACCGAAAGTGAGATGCCCAACGATTTCTTTGTTGTTACCCGATAAGCCCAAAGAGAAAATTTGAGATTTGAGTCCTGTGCCTTTGTTGTCCTCCAATAATTTTTTGATGAGTTTGATTAGGCTTTTATTGGAAGACTCACAAATTCGCTCGAGGATAGTGGTAGGAATAAATTAGCAGAAATTGAACCGTCACTGCATTCCAATCTGTGGGCTCAATCAGCGTTGAGAGTGGGCATTATCGGGATTTCCATCTACCGGCAACCGAACCTCGCGGCGATGTCCTCCGTGAAGTCGATAATTACTTTGTGAGAAGTGCTCTGGTAGGGACAACTTCTATCAACTTGGTGAAGTAGTCTGTTAAAATGTAATCCATTTCAGGGCCGGGCCACCGTGGAGGATGAATTTCCGGAGGAAGTCCAACTCTCAATCGTACGGTGCAGGCCGAGACCACCATAGGCTTTAAGGCGGATGAGTCAGCCAGCTTTCCTGAGAATTTTTTTTGGCACTTGATACAAGCTCTGATTTTTCTCAGACATCAGGCATTGGCAGCTAAATAATAACGGGCTTCTGAGGATCTTGTGCCATGGTCTCCCAGTCGATGACCTCCACAGAGACCGCATATGGAAATCGAACCTTCAGGCCTCACGTGGGTCCGCATTAATCTTAGTGGTGCACCCCCAGAGGTCCTCCAATGTGCTGTTTTGCCAATGAGTACCACCGAGCAGTACTTTGGAGTTTCAAAGCCTTGCCTTCTTTTCCATCCCATCGAGGCTTCAATTCTCAAGTACAAGATATCCTGTACCATCGCTAAGCAGCAAGTGTAGAGCCTTTGGGAACTTCACAGATGTGATTCAGCCATTCGCCAATGCACTGACTCCCAAGACTCTAATTGATTCAACCAACAGCCTTCATAAACCTCGCTTCTACCTACCTTTTGCGGGCTCAATCTCCACCAAATTCCAGATCCAGCTTAATCCATTTTAATCTCCGCTTAAGCGTCATGTTGTATAAGGATGTCTTTCATAGATGTTGAAGGAACGTATGCAGTGAATTTTGAATGCAATACATAGACTCCGAAGAATTGAGGATTTCCAATGGGTATACGCCTACTTCCACATTCTGTGCCTGAAGTTCTTGATTCTCGCCTGGCTAAAGAAGGCACAGGTTCTCTTGTCCCGATCACTTTTCCTCAGTGAAGATCATTGCCATCAGACAAAGAAGAAAAGAAAAAAAAAAATATCGAAAATCTTTTGAATAATTCCAATCGATGTATAACGTGCCTTCACCACTTTATATTTGATCGAAAAGATTCCCTCGGGTGCGTATGTAATCCATATTACTTCAAATTCCTCTTGAGCAGAAGCGATATGTTTTACCAACTCAACAAAATTTGTTAAATTTCCCCGAAACAATCCTTCCAAAAATGTCGAATTTTATCCGAAGGTAGCTCCAATTCGTTTTACCCCGTCGATCAATATTTACCCTCCAACATTGAAGGCTACTATATGGCCTGTCAACTTTCCTTCTTTCATGGAAAACAATGGATTTTTTGGTTTAAAGATAGCCATACCTATGATACACTGAAACTTCTGGCGCAGGGCGGCGTTTCATCGCCTTGAAAATATTAATAAGCCATCTGGTAATCACCATCAACTTTATCTTTTCTCCGGTTTAGTTGCGTCCATTGCTCACCAAACGTTGGTTCTGATCAACAGCAGCATCTTAATATAGATTGACGCTAATTCAATATTTTAGATATGAAGAATCTCATCACCTGAATAACTGAATGACTGACGAATATGCGCGAGACTAACGTAAAGGAGGATGAGGCCATGACAAATGATGTATTTCACTATGAGGAGTAAAATAGAGGAGGTGGGCGATATAAGAAGATGAGGTGCACATGGCGGACAACGGTGGAGGCACCAGAGATAATGAACTGGCTTTTGGTGAGGGGGGCTTTAAGGGAATAGAGCAGATATTATGACAAACAACAAGTGGACATGAGGTTGGTAATTCACGGGATTGGTTGAGGAGACGATGATGAGAGCGACGGGAAAGGGTTACGATATTATGAGGAGGCCCGGAATGGCTAAATATATAAGGCAATCAGGTTGGCGATCGATCCAACGCCGCTGATCCCAAGGCCAAGTAGATTTCCTATCTTGGGAGATATTGCCGTTGATGCGACATACGACCGTAGGGTAAAGTTCATCGAACAAATTCGGGCCGACACCAGGTGCAAGCGCCAGAAAAGAGTCGCCATGCGTAAAGCGACATGAAAAGCATCGTAAGATCGCCAGCCGAATTTAAGATGAAGCGGTTTACATCAAGAAGCGCTTAAGAGGCTTTCAAAGGAGGAAGGTAAAAGCTGAAACCAATTCATATGGTCCTTTCAAAATTGTCTGCTAGCATCGTTTTCGCTGATCGGCCTCCGCATGTATGCGCTGTTAATTAGAGAATCGAAGCTGTTGTTTCCCGATTGATTATCATTAGAGTTTACGTTCATTCCTCCAGGACATTTTCACGGTAGCATTCCAACAACCCAGGAAATATCAACCATACCTGGCTTAGGAGCATTTAACCGGCAAGCGAAATGTGAGTATCATGGTCTTCATGTATCAATCCAATCAAGGCCAAGTGGATTGATACAACAGGAACCACCTCTGCTGTTCACAGCTCCCAGATAGTCTTCGGCGGTCCAAAGCTTTAATGGGGAGGTGTGATCGGGATCAAAACTCTGTTCAATTTCAAAGCGCCCCTAAATGAATAAACAAGCATACCGCCTGTCTTCCGATTCCGCGATATACTTACTGAAAATGGAGTCCCAGATGAGGGCATATCGCGACTATCCGTCACGTAAGCCAAACAGCAATTTACCAACGCACCATCCGACAAATCATGGCCACGTGGAGGCCGCACCACCGCGATGATGTGGCAGAGGAAGACGTGATGATTCTATTATTAGTGGTCGTCTAACCTGATGTTGACACGGTCTCCATTGGTATGGCCCATGAGGGACATCGGGCTCCAATGCCACGGTCCCCATCGATTCCATTCTACAGTAATAATGGAGGCCTGGTTCAATCAATTCCCACCACAAACATATGACTTTACATTTATGGCATGGTGTCAATCTAGTGGTTCCTGTTACATAATCCAACTATCACATATCAGTTCCTGTTCGTACAGTTGGTAATAAAGGGCCAAGCCCACCCATGGACACACTGGTATTGGTACATACGACCCATGTTAAACCCAAACTTTAATGCCAGTTGCTGACAATTATTACATTGTAATGCATTGCAACAATACATTGCACATATATATATATATATATATATACATATATATATATATATATGTTGCCATTTAAAAACATGACGGAATAAAGTTACAGGGTCCTCGGTTAATGCGTGATATTTGAGCTGGGTATTAAACCAACGGGAGTTACAATGAGCAACTACTTTGCCAAATTATATCCCGGCGCACCATGTCGTTTTACAATATCGGTGCCTTAACCGGCCCCATGGTTTGTTCCTGGCGCTTGGCCATAATTTTAGGGACCAGTCTTTACGCTTAAAATGAGCCGCAGGTGCCGTTTGAATAACTAAGGGTACAATTTAGAACCAGACAACAAAGTTGAGAAGGAGTCAAGGAGGCATATCTTTCAGCCTTTCACCGCTTCGTGTGCCGAAAGCATCTGTGATGGGTTTTGGGAATAACGCGAGCCATTGAAGCTGGCCATACTTTGGTTATCAGAAGGTACATGTTTTATCACCTTTGAGTAATTTATCAATAATGATCCATTGGAAGATGAACCATGAGATGTAGCCCAAGAGAATGGTGAACTCCTTACTGTTAAGCCGTATTTATGTCCTGATGTCTGGGCTGCTTTGCGTCAGCCGTTTATGTATTTTACATAAGTAATCCTTAATTTATGTGCTGAAAATTGATCCTGTTTGTTTAAACACATAACATTTCAATTTCAATATTCTATTCGTTTTTCAGTCTTTCACTTTAGATTTACTGGCGAGACGATGTCTTAACCACCACCAACCGCGACAATCGCTTGGGATTGGGGACGATCAGGCTAGCTCAACATTTTGGGATATGGAGACTCCTCTACGCTGCCAATTGAATAATCGAATGATCAATTTAATGGGCACGGAGACTAACGCTAAGGATGGGAGGGTATGAGTAGGGAACATGTTTATCTATGAGGAGGCAATGAGGGAGGTGGCGATATAAGAAGAGCGGCTGAGAGGGTACATGGTGGAGGATAATCAAGCAAGTAGGAAAAGACTGACAGCTGAACTCGCCTTTGTGAGGGGTCAATGGATGTGGAGTAGGACACATGACAAAACAACAAGTGGATGATGAGAAGGAGGAGGACCACGTGGGATCAAGGGAGGGGAGGTGGATTGATGACACATGTCAGCAAGGGAAAGGTGGGAAGGAAGATGAGATGATGGGAGGAGGGCCCACCGGATAAAAACATAAGGCACCAAAAGGCTAGACCTATCCAAACGCCGCCGATCCAAGCGCATGATCCGCCCTGAAGTCAAAGATCTAGGGATTTCGGACCCTTTGGAAGGCAGAAGGGCAAACTAATGGTCTCATCACATGATCTGCACAACTGTCATATAAAAGTTCTTATTCCCACTCTCGCAATTTTGAAGGGCTGGGGGTCCTAATCATGCCTTTTGATCTAGGGCCAGAAATCCTGTTCTCATTCAAACTCTGATTTTCATTTAACACGCACACATTTGTTTCAAAACTTTAGACAAGTGGGTTTTAACCCCTTTATGCCTATCCCCCTTACAAGAGATATCAAGCACACCATCCTACCTCAGACGTTGGGACCCTCCAAGACACATGTTGCTAAGAAACGCCAGCTCAGTTCCCATCGATTTGAATCCATTTAAGGTCTCATATCGAGGATCACTGAGGGAACATGGAGGTATCTACAAACTCACTGGCTGTTGCACTTAATGAAATAAAATGACTACAACCAAGTGACACAAAATTAAAATAACAACCTCGACCTCTATGAAGATGCAAGTAAGAAGGACTACATCGACCATCCATTATTAAGACTCAATAACATAAATGCATACCAACTGCTCCATTTGATTCCATTTCAGCCATGAGCTACCAAACCTAAACCAAGAAAGCACATTTGAAGCTACTTGCAATTTCTGCTGACACATCATAACACCTAATTCCACCTTAGATCCAAGCTAACTTCTACATCTACCAATCAATCATGTATCACCATAAATAAACAATTCATAGCCCAACCCCTATCAATGCTTCATAATACATTCACACAGAAATAAAATTCACACTAATTACGCTTTATTGATAGAAACAACAATGGAACTAATAAAACCTGACCACAAATGACCGTATGGTTATTTTTATAATAAGATAGCATTGTAATTCAAGCTAATGATAACTTTGCACTTCCGAGTTACACTAACAATATATAGGCATTACATTGACTACACAACCTTGCAATTAAAACACAATACATGCTAAATTCTATACGTGATCTGACACTAACCTCTCATTTTAATTTATAAGCTATGACATCACCCTTACATATTATCTAAAACGTAATATATCATTGACATTACCTTAAGCTATTAAAACAAAATAAGTTGCCGGAAGGTAACACTGTAATTACCTTCTATATATTACAACAACATAATTTACAGTATCCATGCTTCTACCCATTACTATACCCAACTGTATCATCAATAACTACAAATTTTTAGGATCATATCTAATAAAATAACATCTTTCCCTTTTATGTTCCCATAACATGGAAAATAAATAACATTGAATTACAGGTTAATAATTCCATTACATCATAATATCGTGTCTAACATTCAACGCTTTTACCTTAATAATATTTTAAAACGTTGACTAAAATTAAGTGCTCTTGCTATTGTTAATTACTAACCAATCAACTGGTCAAGGAGATCTAAAATCTATCATTCCAAAAGATTCTACTCCAAGCTAAGATTTCATCAACATAACCCATGCCATAAACTATTACCACATACTATAGTTTCCATGAGCATAGGGAAGACACTATAAATTCCCAAGCATTTCACCGAATCGGATTATCCTCAACCATAATACTCTAGAGAAATGCATGTTCTCGAATCAAATGCATCTATGGAAAACGCCGTCATTTAAATCTCGAGCTCTAGAGTTTAGGTTATGGCTTACAGCCACTTCCAAGTTTGAATGTAACATTCTAACCTGGCAAGGGCTTGAGGATGGGGTTATCCTGAGGGTAAGGATCACTGTCATGACGAATAATGCAGGTGATAAGTGATCCTTAGCATCCTGGGGTTTACAAATGAAATGTAGAGGAAGGTTTTAAATAATCATTAGCCTACTAACGCCACAATCAGTTGAGTCAGAATAAAATCTATAACATATATATGCGAATAAATCAAGTATACAACCAGAAAGTATTAAAAATCATGCCAATCAAATATATGATAAAAATACTTACTGTAAATATAAGGGAGGAGAGAAGCTCCGCTGGTTGACCTCTGACTTTGCACCCCATATAACCACCATTTAATACCAACGAGGAAAACCAATGCTTAGTACATTTTGAGGTATGAAAGGGGTTGACTGCATCATTACAATAATGGGCCACAGAGTTCGTAAGCGGCCGTTTATACTCCATTCTCAAGGTAAAAGACGGGCTAATGTCAACTTAATTGGAGGGCAAGAGATGCTTAGGTAAGATTTAGGTATCAATCACGATAGATCGTAGAGCTAAGACACTGTAATGAAAGTGCATAAGGAATTCAATAAACCCCTCCCTTTTTTATCGTAAAGTCATTGCATTGTAAAGGCCTCAGGATCCACTTTTCTCATTGCTATAATGCAAATGATAACAACTGCATAACTTTCTCATTTTCCCTTTTCTTTATAGAGTTTTGAGACCCACCAACTTCTTCCTAAATTCCACATTTTAAATTGAGTTTTAATAAAATCATCCTATAATTCTCCTTCCATCGCATGTCGCCCATCCCCCCTCTTTTCTCCACTAAATATTTCTTTAATTTATTAAATGGTCTCAACCCTCACCCACCCAGAGTCATTCCTTCCTAAAAATTAATTCTAGGTGTTCCTAGATCCCCACATGCTTTTTAATAATCCTCCCGTGAAGTTGCTATATTTAGTTCATTTTAGAAAGTTTTTAATTTCTAATTCCTTACTATGTTGACTTTTCTTTTTACCCTAAGTCCCCTTCTTCCTTTATTACTTAGTTTCCATTATTCCCTTTCTTCTTTTTTAAAAAAAAAAAAAAAGAAAACCAAATTTTTTTTTTTTTTTTTTTTTTTTTATTTTCATTTTATTTTAAATTCATAACTTTTATACCCCATATCATAATAATTTTATTTTTACACAATTAAACTCAATGGATGCGCAAAATACCTAATTTATCCCTCTAATTTCTACCTATAAGAAGACCACAACCATTACCGCAAGTGGGTTTTAGCTCTTCAGCCTTTATTTCATTTCCTTTATAGGTCTCTTTCCCCAAGGTTAATCAAATTCCTATCTTGAAAAGCTCTTTAGACCCAGGCTCAGATTTTCGGGAACCTAGGTGAAAATTGTTTAGGGGAGCCTGCTTTACAAATTTCTTAAGGTGTTAAAGTCTTAGGGTTGTCTAGGTTTGTTCCTTCAACTCCAATGACGTGTCTTCGTGATTTAATTCACACGCAAGTCTAAGGGTGCCACCGCCTCTCAAGCATTTCTTTGCCGACGCAGTTCCTTCAGATGCACCATATGCCCGAGGGGTAAGCTTACCCGCTTTGTTTTTTCTTTGCGCTGACGTGTCTCCTTCTCTGTGGATGCAATTCACGTACCCAGGTGCCACAACTTGACTGATTGGTAGACATCTATAACCCCCGGAGGCAACACTCCACCAGGTGAACTGTGGAGCTAAGGGTTCTATGAACAAGGCCCCCATTTATGCACCCCTTAGGATCATCTTGAGCGACTGTCGCAGCCTTCCCCTCACGACATCAGGATCCCTCTCGAATCCAGGGGTAAACAAGCAATCCCACGCCGAGCCACTGCTGAGTGCAGTAGCCGTAAGGTGGTCACTGTCCACACCTCTCCCTCAACCCCATGGAAAGCAGCCCTTTACTCCATATGTGAGTCCGGTCGCAAGCTTACCGTCAACCGCATCATCAACAAATCATGTCTAACATGTCAATCATCAACCATCAAATCAATGAAATATCACAGCTAGTCAAGTCAGCCAAATAGCACACCTGACTCCCATTCTGAGTCCGTAGTTCCACCGATGTCTTTGCATCCCCAAGGTCCAAAACCCTCTAATAATCCTCAATAAAGATGAGTCAATAACACCTGCCTTCCATATCGGGAGGCGTTGGTGTAAAACATCATAATGCATGTCGTCTATCATAACGCATCATAATCAAAGATAAATGTTTTGACATCATAAAAGTCCAGATCACTTGCGAGCAAGTGTCCTCAAATAATAAGTTTTCTCAGTGCGCTAGAGCGGGATGTTACATTATTAACGAAGCTAAAGTAGGATTTGATTCATTACTTACCTCTGATCTTGTTTTATATCCACCATGACTTGATGGTTCAACACGCTCATATGTTCTAGGCATTCTTAGTTGTGATGGGATGACTCCTGGTGATTGTCTTACAAGAGTTCTTGTTGCAGGTGTATGTGACTGTGGAATCAACTATCCACCTTGTACGACCTACTCATCTCCATCATCATCTTCATGAGATATTTCAGCTCCCCCTGAAACAATTTTGTCAATGCTACCATCCCAAGCCTCTTCTTATTTGAACTCAACATCTTTGCTGATAACATACTTCTTGGTGATGGGATTATAGAGTCTATATGCCTTAGAATCATCACTATATCTGAAAAAGATACATTTCTCACTTTTGTCATCCAAATTTTTCCTCATCTGTTCAGGTACATGTGCATAAGCTATACACCCGAAAATCCTCAAATGGGAAACACGACTATTCTTACCATTTGAAACTTCCTGAGGAACTTGATTCTTTACACTCTTAGTTGGATTCTTGTTCAGAATATATATTGAAAAAACAACTGCATCGACCCAATATTTGGAAGATGATTCTCCTTCAACATACTTTGAGTCATATTCATAATGGTTTGATTCTTCCTTTCAACTACTCCATTCAGCTGTGGAGTATAACTAGTAAATTGTCTCTTAATTCCATGACACTGACAAAACTTCATGAAATCAGTTAGCATATACTCATCTCCTCTGTCTGATCTCAAGAATTTAATATATTTTCCACTCTCCTTTTCAACCATAACTTTAAACCTCTTAAATATATCAAAATCTCCAGACTTCTGCTTCAACAAATAAACCCATGTTTTTCGATTGAAATCATCAATAAAAGTCATAAAATAGACATTACCAGTCAATGAGGATGTTTTCATCGGTCCAAATAAGTTTGTGTGAACAAGTTCCAATGGAGCTTTAGCCCTGTACAAAATTCCATAAATAAATTTATCCCTGTGATGCTTTGCAAGTATTCATCTCTCACACGAGCTTGCCGGTTGTTGAATATTGGGCAACCCCTTCACCATTTGCTTCTTCTGCAGCAAATCTAAACCTCCAAAATGTAAATGGCCATATAACAAATGCCATAACTATGACTCATCCAAACCTTTAGCTTTATAAGCATTCAAAGAGTCAATCAAATAATTTATCATAATAAGTGGAAACATTCTATTGTTTGTCATCTCTACTCTGGCAATCCACTACTTACTTGGATACTTATCATAAATTGTACATACCTTGTTCTTGAAGAACACTCTATACTTTTTCTCTATCATTTGTCCAACACTTAACAGATTGCATTTGATAACAGGTACATAATAAACATCATCTATTTTTCTTCTTTTATCATTCTTAGTATAAACAAGAATCACACCTTTACCATTAACTCTTACCTTACAGTCATTACCCAACTTTACCTCAGATTGAATATTGATATCTAAACTGGAAAATAAGTTTTTATTTCTAGTCATGTGATTGCTACATCTGCTAGTCCATTAGAGGGTGTTGTGGAAGGTACAT
>SNQJ01S0069707.1:85280-99181 GCA_010110895.2 Picea sitchensis | reverse complement strand
CATCCAAGCATGTACATCCAAATTACCTCGTCAAAATAAACGAGTGCTCAAATACCCTATGCAATTTTCCAATTTTAGGTATGGGAGGGTTGACAAAGCAACCTATTGGGTGAATCGTACCTCAAGTCTAAGAGTGTTTCCCAAGTAGACATTTCTCTAATTCATGTGGATGAAGTTACATGGATGAGGGCAAGACTCTTGGGCATGGGATTCATGACATACAAGGGATTGTAGTGTCTCAGTTATGGGTTCCTTTATAGAGGGTGTGTTGCAACTTCATTTTCAATGCAACCTTTTTACAAGCCCATTTATAGTATTTTATTCTTTTAATATGTTTCCAAGTTGAAGCCAAGGTGGGGTTTCTAACTAAGCATGAAAAATAATGCCCACCTTGACTCTACCCTGGTCACATCATGCTTCCCCAAGTTGAAACCATGTGTGGGGATTCTACCTAATCATAAAATCCAGTGCCCACACATGCTCCACCTTAGTTGGCATTTATATTATTTATTTTTCACTGGTCCCATCAGCTTCTTTCGAGAGACATTTCATTGTCCTAGGGATCCCTGGGAAAGCATCTAGAAGGTTCATGATTAGATTTTATCTTTTGCCATCTACAAGCCTTTGGGCCTTCAACCCCTTCTTCCCATGAAATGAGGGACAACCCCTTCTTGGGTCAGTACATATGAAAGTCCCAAAATATAAGGAGATGAGGGGATGAAGTGTGGAATGTGACAATTGTAGTTGGGAATGACATGATGACGCATCAAGAGGACCTCCCAATAGCAAACTTATCCCCAAGAGTGACCCACTTACTAGGGAACTGATGTGAGTACCTCCATTGTGTGAGAAGCTCAGAGACACACTAAGGCCTTTCTAACCAATTGAGAAAAAAACACACTCTATCAAAAAAATCCTATGAGATAAAACATGCAGTCACTAGCTAGTTGGAAGAACAGTTACAACAACCAACACTAGAGAAACTTACCGATGCAAGTGAAACTCGAATACGGAATCACCCTTCCGGTATACTCTGCAAAGTGTGGCCCGATTTCTGTCCTAGGTACCGCGGTATACCCCCGCAGTCACCTGTGTAAGTCACTAGAATGATAGGCAACTAGGTTTCCAGCTCGCGAACAGTTTCCAGGTGGGTACAGTCGATAGTCAGGTGGACCGCAATGAGCAAGGTATCAAGCCTAAAACCTATCCAGGGTATCGAGAGCAAGTGTTCTGGAAGACAACTGAGGACCTCAAATGGATTCGAGACCCACGGAGCTCTGTGGCAAGTGCTAACGACGGAATCCCAGGACAAGTCCTGTACATTCATTCCCCACTACGCTTGGTCCGGTTTTGGAGGGTTTATCTCTGCTACCTTTCTGCACGTGACCTCGTGTTTATCCCCTATGTTAGAGGGGGGTCCCAGACAACTTTCATGGTAACTGGACTTTGAACACTCCCTAGCTCAGAATCTTATGTTTGTGTTTGGTAGCGTTGAAGAGTTTCCTCTCCAACCTAAATCAAGGCTCTAGTCCTAGACTTGTTGGTGTACCCTACAAAACATAAAATCTAAAAGATTTTATTTAAACGTTTATTTTAGTGGTTGTTTTTAAAGTCATAGGAGATGATAATGAAACTTGTGATGTTTTATAGCGACGAAAATAAGAACATGCAAAGTACTTAAAACAAAACTTCTTCTTCAAAAAGAATTTACTTTAACCAACTTTTCAAAATTTCTTTCTAAGATCTTTTGACAGAAAACTGAAAATAGGCTTTCACTTAATTACAAGCTACTTATTTTCCTAAGTCAATCAGCCAAGAACTTATGAAAATGAACCTTTTCCTGATAATCCGTGTAAACACTTGACTACTTAACCAAAAAAAAGAAGAAGAAAAAATCTACTTTTTTTATTGTGCCTCAAAAACAAGAAAAACTAAAGCCGGAAGCTTTCTCCTTTTTTGAAGAAAAAAACGGTAAAAAATCCAAGACAAGACAAGGCCAAGAAAATTTTCTGGCCAACCACTGACTGTGCGGAGATAGTGACAACCAAGAAGGCAGATCAGACTGACTCACTATCTCATAAAAAAAACTAACAAAGAAACTGAAGAAGACTTTGAATGAAAAATCAAGCCATAATAGAGTCCAAACCTAAGCTAAGCGGCGATGACAGAGACCACATTCAGCCAAGAAAGACCCTGGGAAGTAAAAAAAACTTGACAGGGAGGAGGATGACTACCTCCAAAAAAAATTCTGGATAGGTACGCGACTTTCTCTTCAACAACTAGCATGCATATGCGGGTTGTAGAAGGGCAGGGTGAGTGTGCACACATGAATGCCCACTATAGGCCACGTGTGCCTCTGAAAACCTTCAAAAAAAGAAGAAGAAAAGAAGCAACTAAGCTTCAAAAGAGGATACTGGTATTGAACGCCAACACCCCTTAAAGGTAAAAAAAAAAAAAAAACTTACTTTGACGCAAAGAGGCAAGAAAAATATAGTGAAACAAAGCTAATCCTAAGGTTTTTACCTAACTATGGATTGTTTAATCAAAGACCTATAAGGACCCAGAAGATCCCTGAGAAGGATCACTTCTACAGGGGAGAGGATGACTGCCTCTTCTTGAGAAGGATTTCCTGGGTTCTCAGACACACGTGTTGTCCCACTACAGGGCGCGTATGCCTCTTAAGACTCTCAAAAACATAAAAGAAATAGTCTGGTAAGCAGAGAAGGGAAGACTGGTATTGAGAACTAGAACCCTTGAACACTCAAACTTCTTGCAGAAACTCAAAAAAGGTAGTAAAACCAATTTCAAAATACCCAATAAAAAATCCCCAAAGAACCCTAGAGAGTCCCCAGTGGAGTCGCCAATTCTTATGTGAGTGGGAAATACCGCTTACGGACTTAGCATTTAAGGGCTCTAATCATGCATGTAGAAAATGACCATTTAAAGGCCTCTACTTTTTCCTATTCTCCCAACACAAAACCCCACATTCATGCAATACAAAGGTGCAAACAAGATTAGGTAACACTACCTTAAATACTTTGTTTGATGTCGATCCCTTCGCTTTCACTCGCTCCTTGACTGCAAGCCTCCTCCCAAAGCTGACCTGCATTCACACATGGACAAATAGAGAGATGCAAACATGCATTTTATATACTAATTGCTGGGTTAGATGTGACAATATCATAAAACAAATAAACAATCTGAACACATGATATGGTGGGACGAAAAAAGTATTCATTTTTGTATTAATATTCACAAGAGTAAACTTACAATATATGGCTGACATTGCTCCTCGAACCTGGTCCTGGGCTCCTCTTCACAATGCACCAACTACTCAACCTCACAATACAATTGCAGGAAATTGGGGCAAAGGGGGGATAAATTTGGGCAGAGTTTCTATGCTCTTCTTCTCCTCTTTTTTAAATGGGACCTCTACCCCTTCTTTTATAGGTAGTTATCCGGTTGAATGACTGGTCATAGGCAGTCAAACAATTTTAGCAATTTCCCGAAACTCTATTTCCCATTTGAAACTTTCCATTTTTCGTTCTTTTGTCAGTATACGCGGGTTGTAGAAGAACTGCATGCGTATGCATGAGTGCACACGCGGGCTGTAGAAGGCCAGGGTCCGTATGGCTCAAAAAAGAGGGCTTTTTAGAAGAGCTTGGCTCAAGAAATTGGAAAATAGTAGGGCATGAGGCCAGGTATGCAGGCTAGGTGAAAATTAGGCTTATAACAGGCACAATGTCAACCACCAAAGAGAAACAAGGCTAAAATCATAATGTCCAAACATAATCAAAGCAGTTTAAAATGAAACAAACTCAAATGCCTCAGATATTGAAATGACACTCACCATGATACCTGACTTGTACCTCATGCAGAAAGACCCAATGTCTTCTGGAATCTAGTTGATGTGGATGCCATCGTGATGATCCTGGAGCTGTGGTGGAGAGGTGGGTCTCTATCTATGCAAGTGACACTGATGTCAAACTGTCTCTCGGTACTCTGTGTTTGCAACCTAAGGGCCTTAAGACATAATCTCCTTATTTATCCCTAGGAGTTGGGGATAACAAGGCATAAGACTCTAATGATGATTGTCTCATTCACTTGTATTTCCATGCCTCTTACAACATTAATTAGTCCTAATTTCTAATGTTTTGAAAGTTATGTGAAAATTTCAATGCCACTCTTGCATCATACCATTGTAACCTATCAAAATACACCAACTAATTTGACTACTAAAACACTTCCACTACCTCAAGATTGTTATTCACTCTAGAGGTATTTGTGGGATCCCTTATGTTAAAACTATTATTTCACAATCTATACTTGCCCAAAGCCTAAAGGAAAGTAGGCTTAGATTGACATAACACAGAGGTAGTCCTATCACTGTCACCCCAATAGGATACATATTTCTATTTAGGAGGAGAATAAAATCACTCCAAGGGAGACATCCCAAGACCTAGTTTTTTGATGAAGGGTAAAAAGATCAGATAAAACCCACCCCTCTCTCTAGGTCACTCAAGGAAATAAATCACTTGGTAAAGTTTAAAGGGGAAAAGGAAAAAGGAAAAAGGAAAATGGAAATGAGTGGTACCTGCCCTTTACCAATGAAACAACAAACGTTAGTAGTAATAAATGATATCAATCTTTCAAATCAGTGACTTCAAGATATAAATATGCCACTTAAACACTAAAATATGAAATGTATAGAAACAACCAATATGTCCATAAATTGCAAGCTATGATGACAAAAAATGATACAAAGACTTTGCAAGTTTGATAGTACTTTGTCACTCACAATTTAAAGATTTAAAACAAGTCAATGAGTGACTTGAATAGATTGTCAAAACACTTGTAACAACAGTAAAGCAATAATGATGATAGCAACAAAAACACTTCAAAAAAAGTACTTAGTTTAGGCAATTAGACAAACACTTTAATATATATTGATAGTAACTTGCCTAATACAAATGTTGGTGGTTTTATGGAAAATTTATGGGTTATTAAGGGGTTGCAATGATGGCAATAAAAATAGTTACAACAACAACAACAACCTTAAATAACATCCGATTTTTTCACTTAGAACAATAACAAAAGGGAGACTAGAGCCTTTGGATGATAACACCTAGGCTAGTGCAAACTTTTGGGTTAGTTTTAGAGGCTAGTATGATAATTAAGGATGCTAAATAAAGGTTGTAGAAGAAATTATAGCAACAACAATATGGTTGTTAGTGTTAGTGAGAGTTTTCAAGAAGATAGTTTGAGATTTTTTTTTGATCTCATTCATCCATAAGAGTATAGAAATCAGTGCCTTTAGGGTTTTATGGAGTCAATAATAGTAAATATATCACTTGGGAAATAAAATAATGATAATGCTTAGCTAAGGGAAGAAGTAAATTCAAGAGGTGTAACTTGGCACTTCAAGGCCTCTTGCATTTGACCCTTTAAGGGAGGTTTTGCTAGAGAGTAGGCCTTTGTGGAAGGTGAGTTGCACCTTGTCATGGATGCAATTGTTTCTTATCCTATTCATTGACATTTATTCTTAGCTTTATTTCTTTTGATATTTTTCTCTTGTGATACAAGGAAATAGTTGAGGGAACTGTCCTGGCTTGATGACTAGAGGTGACATCGTTATCTACAGACACTTCATGGAAATGAGAAGGATCGCTCGTGATGAGACCCCCTTTCTCTTAGTTATGCCACCAAGATCCAATACCCTAGTTTGGTGACTGTAAGGTAGCTAGAGAGGTAGTGGGGGGGCCCAAAGGGCCCATAGTGATAATAGTGGAGGTCATTCAATGTAAGGTGGACTAGGTCCACTATATTATTAAATAAGGCCCAGTGATGTGTTGGAGTCATTTGGTAGGGACTAGATTGCTGTAATAAATAAAGGCCACTATGGTAGTTAGATATAATAAATGTGAAGACTTTCTAGAAGGTTCTACTAGAAGGTCCTCCCTCTAGAATGTTCTTAGGTGATGGTACTTTATATAAAGGGGAGTTCGAAACAGCCAATGAGACATGAGAGAATTAGTGTATTTGGAATGAGTAGCTCAATAGGAGAATGCCCCTCGAAGAATGGAGTGAAACGAGGAGAGGATCCCTTCCATATCACGATCCATTGTATGGTGTTGCCTACCCCGAGAGAGGTTTAGTGCAATAATAAAGTGTGGTTTCTTCTATCTTGCTCTATGGATCTATTTTTGTGTGATGATAGGTATTTTGTTGATTATATTTTTATATCTATTAGGGTTCTTAACAAGTGGTATGGAGCACTTTCCTTGGGCCGATTTATTGTGGGCAAATATGTTTTATTTTTGCAGATTTTTTTTGAGGAGAAAAAAGAAATTTTTGTTTTTTCAGACATTTTTAGTATATTTCTGTGCAAAATTTGAAAAAGGATTGTATATTTGAGTTCCTCTGAGGAAAACACCCAAGTTAAAAAACAAAATCGTCCAAAGCGAGTCAGGAAGGAGTCAGATATTGAAGGTTTTAAAATGCGCAATTTTTCAAGGTTTTTTACGTGGACGACGACGCGATTTGTTTTATTTATGTAACATTTGGGAGGCCAGATTTTAAGTAAATTACAGATCTAGTTCTCCATTTCATTTACAAAATGGCCAAGCGAGTCAGAGGAAGTGAAGTTATGAGCATTTAGGACAACGGTTTTAGGGTTTTCGGAAAAAGCATGATTCTGCGACTTCTTGGAACATTTTTTTTAGTTTTTCCGTATTATTGCCGGGTACCTTGAATTTCATAGAGGAATTGCTTTCGGATAGCTATTTAGGTCTCAAACTGAAAGAAATTCTTAAAATCATTCAAAGCCCAATTGGATGACATGATTGGATACATTTGCACATGGCCTCACAAGCAACCTCACACATAGCCTCACGGCCAGCCTCACATATGGCCTCAATGATAGTTTTCTTATTATTCAAGATTCATTGAATGACATGCGGAGAGATTTCTTGTCACGAGGGGCCTCATGAATGAATATAATCAAAGAAAGATATGCTTGGTATGATTTTGAGACGGATTGTGATGGTGTTAATTATATGGATAGTTGTCATTTACGGGATGTAACCACTTCTATATTTTATTTGATGACTCTACCACCGCCATTAGAGACATCAATGTCCCATCAGGAAACTAGTTACAGTTCAATCGCATATATTCTACGATTGGTATTATTCCTTCCAGATTAAACTATGACCCTTTCCATTATGGATGGATCTTTTATTTGGATCCACATGATAGGTGTCGATCTTTGGAACATAATTTGGAGTTGGTTATTGAGTTACAAAATATTCCACGGGGAATTCACATGAGAACTTGGACATGAGAACTGAGCTTACAATGGTAGTTGGACTACTTCCGCATGGTGGATTTCACTTTCTACATGGGACTTTGGTTCTTGGTCTTCTATACGACATTACAGGTCCCCACAATTATCCATGGGACCACGGTATATGGTTGTACATCAGCGTTGAGGACAACGCTTTCATAGAGGATGGAATGTAAAGGTAGCTAGAGAGGTGGTGGGGGGCGGAAGGGGCCATAGTGATAATAGTGGAGGTCATTCAGAAGCTAGCAAGGTGGACTAGGTCCACTATATTGATAAAATAAGGTCCACTATAGTAGTTAGATATAATAAATGTAAAGACTTTTAGAAGGTTCTACTTCTAGAAGATTCCCTCCTCCTAGAATGTTCTTAGGTGATAGGTAGCACTATATAAAGAGGTTAAAACAATGTGAGAGATAAGAGAGAATTAGTGTATTTGGGTAAGAGATGAAGAGAATTAGTGTATTTGGAGCGGTAGCTCAATAGGAGGATGCCCCCTCGAAGAGGCAAGTGAATAGGAGAGGATCCCTTCCATAATAGGATCCATTGTATGGTGTTGCCCTACCTCAAGAGTTTGGTAATAATAAAGTGTGGTTTCTTCTATCTTGCTCTATGGATCTATTTTGTATTCAGTATTTGTGGTTATTATATTTGCATATCTATTTAGGTTCTTAACAGTGACCATATAGGTGGTAATTTCATATTGCTACATGTTCATGGTCACAATAGGTTGGCTCGTGATGAGACCTCCTATCCATCAACTAGTACCTTGAGTATTTATGTTATCTTGTAGGTCCCTTTTTCTTACTGAGAAGCCTTTCACTGCTTTCTCAGGGATCCTTTGGCGAAGCATATCGAAGGTTTCAGAATTGGATTTTAACTCTTTCCAGCTAATTTTATCCTCTGGGCCTTTATCCCCTTCTTCCCACAAGGTAAGGTACAACACTTCATAGTGTATCCAATCCCAATGCCTAAAAAGGAAAGGGGAGATGGAAGGAATAAATATGGAAAGTGGTAAGTATGGAGGGAACAGATGATGACTCTTCAAATATGCACCCAATAGAAACCCATCCTAAAGGGAAATAAACTTACTAGGGCACTATGTCACCCTACTAGGTTTGAACGAGGCAAAGAGCATAATTTCCAAGAAAACTTCATGAAATGGAGAAGGATTCAATACAACATGTTCAAGTGCTTCAAAAATCAGAGTGATACATACCATGATACCCAGACTCATTACCTCATGGAGCAAGACTTACTACTACTTTAGGACCAAGCTGGTGCGATGGATACTATTGCTGGTGATATGTGGACTGCACTGAAGAAAAGAGGGGCCCTTCGGGGCCATGCTTAATTCATCTGGCTCTCAGTACTCCATGTCTAGGACTTGTGGGCCTCGAAACATGATCTTCTTATTTATCCCTAGGCTAGGGGATAACATCCAGCTTCAACTTAGGGACATGTACTCACCGCAGAGTGCATGAGAGCCTCAACATCTCTGGTATGACCTGTTCCTGTTAAATCTCAACGAAACACATTAGAAATCCTTAGGGTGGTGATATCACCCCTTATCCATATATGATAAAATAAACAAATAAAATCATATCTAGTCTAACATATGATTATGGGCATAAATATATACATAATGAAGCAAAGAAAATATGGAAATGCAACTACAACTATACTAGAATGATATGCAATGGTATGTACAATGGATGTAAATGCCTACCCACTTCTACTTACCTATTGGTTGAATGCTAGGTGTAGTCATTTAACTAGTGGAACCATCCTAGCAATGTCTCATAATACCAACCTTTGTGCTTCATCATAAACCAAAACAATGACAAGTTAAGCACAAAAATAACATGAGTTAGAGAATGTATCATATCATAGGAAGTCATAAAGTCTAGCTCATGGAGGGGGGAGAGAGGGACAAAATCATGCCAAGTCACCCTTTCAAAAAAGTGATCAATCCATCTCAAAAAAGGATCGTGAGAGGTCAAGGACTCACAGGGATGGCTTAGAGATTTTGAGGGTTGACTACCTTTGACGTCATCACTCCGTGAGGTATAAGAAGAGATTAACAAGAATTTAGAGGGAAACTAACAACTTCTTAGGGGAAATCTAAATTATTGAGATACTAAACTTCTTAAGGCATTCAACCTCCCCTTGAATTCTAACGAAAAGTTTTTCTCTAAATAAAATTTGAAACAAGAGACATGTTCCCCAACTACATCCTTAGTGACATAACGAGGTAAAGAAATCAGAGGGAGTTGGAAAACCTTGTCACAAGTATCCTTCTTTAGGAAAGCAACGTCCTCACCTTTATCAAAATTTGAGCACAACGACGATGGATAATATTATTCATAGAATAAATCCAAGTGATCAAAGGAATAATCATCAAAATCCTCAAGGTATGATAAAAAATCATCAGGATAACATTGCACTGGGTCATCCTTAGGTGCTTGGAAAACTTCTGTAATTATATCATCATCTTGTTGCCAAACATCAAAATTATTAGGAACATCATATGATTGTTGTAAAGGAAACATTCAAAGATATGCTTCCATATCATAAATGGGATCCTCATCATAACCAATCACATCCCACTTACGTCTTCCAACATGTATGAACTCATCAATATTATCAAACATGTCACTACCTTTATCATAACATGAAGAATTTAATGCATCCAAGGGCTCCTCTAATACTTTTTCACTTTCCAAATCATAAAATAAAGCATCATCAAAATCTTGGAAAGGGAAATAAATTACCGTGTTCACTTCTTGTTGTGCAGGGGTGTCAAAGGATTGGATGACTTCATCAAATGGAAGAGCATCCAGTACATCATCCCCAAGACTCGTCTCTTTAATCATATTTTCTCCTTCATCAGAAAATGAAGGACCTAGCTCTTCCAAGGGTTCCTTTACTTCTTCACCTTCTGAATCATAGAACAAAGTGTCATCAAAAACCTGGAAAGGAAAATAAATCACCTCATTCTCTTTGTCTTGTGCAGGAGAGATAGGATCTTGGAGAGCTTCATTGGACAGAGGAGAGGATACTAGTGCTTCATCCTCATAACTCACTTCTTTAGTCAAGTCTTTATTGCATTCTATTGAATCATGGGAAAAATATTTCTCCTCTTCAATGGAATGACAACCTTCTTCATAAATCTTTCCTTCTATATTAGAGGGTTCTTGGTATTGAGTATGGTACACATCCCTGAGATCTTCCACAATATCAGTGGTGAATCCTTCGTCCTCTAGGGCTATTGAGATATTTTGAAGGGCATCTCCATATGTCTAGCATTGTGGTTTTGCAAACTCAATAAACCTACTGATGAGGTCTACGAAAGATGACATACCCTTATATTTGTAAAAACCCTTAATCCAATCTTGCAAAAAAGACGACAAGGGTGAAACCCTTAATCCCCAGGTTGTGTGGAAGAATTGGAAGAAGGGGAGAAACCCTAAATTCTTTCTTGCTATGTGTTATGTTTCCTCTGGAATGAGAAAGTTGATTTACTAATAAAATTAAATGTTTTGACACCATAGTGATGATGATTGTATTACTACAGAAACAATTGAGAACTATCGGTATTGCAATGCTGGAAATCCTTCAGGATAATGTGAAGAAGTGCATAAAGATATGCTAGGACATTTTGAAGAATTTTTATGGATTTGAATGTTATGATACATGCATTTTAATTGATATTACAACTAATGATGCATGTTGTGTATAGAAGGGAATTGGAACTATAGAGGAACACCAATTACAAATAATGGTCAACCTCAAGAAGAAGATGACCATGGGAAGGCTACGGTTGAAAGACTATTGACAGGACTGTGAAAATACCACTGAAATAACCATTGATGAGCTAAATATCAGAAAGAGGGTGCTAACAGCCAAGAACAAGTATAGAAATGCTCATGCTTATGTGGCCCAAGGTATGAAAAGATTGGGTGAGAATCCCTTCCGAAATATTTTATTGTCTCATGTTAGGCACAAAATTTTGAAAGGGTAGTTGTATGCCATGGATACCCAAGTAGGGTATGATTCGGGAAGAAGAACCCGAATGATGGAGGTGTGAACCTCTGGAAGTGAAAACTGATTGTATGATGTGGGAGCATCTAAACCAAATGATCTCTTTTAACTCAAATGGTCAAAAACCTTTACTAAGAAATCGTAGAACTCCCTTCGATCAACTAAAGATCAAGATCATGAGGATTGCGAAAGAAATCCCTGATCGAATTAGGCTAATCAAGAACCTGGCAGAGGAGATGAACACGAGTCATTCATCGTAAGGAAACTGATCTCATTCGTCAGATTGAATTCAATATCCACTAGATTTAACAAATCAAACACCAGTCGTTTCATAAGATCGACGACTCGTGTTCATTGTGGAATGTGAAGGCGGAATTAATGGGCACTATTGGCCCTTGACCAAGTTTTGGGATTTTCTTGGTCATGTTGACCTATTTTGAAACTTCGATAACCTGTCAAAGGAGGAGCACAAGATGAAGCGAAGATCACGGGATCTGGGCCCCCTTTTGGGCCCCTTTTTGAGTTTTTGGGAATATGTAATGGGAATGGGATGTCGGCCCATGGGTTTACCCATGTTTAGGCCTATTTTGTATGTATATATAGATGTTTAGGCCATATAAGGGAGTAGTTGAAGTCGAATGAGATATCTATGTGATGTAGTCTAAGTGCCAAGAGTTGTATCTGTGTGATCAAGGCTTTGTGCATTCTATGTAAGACTTGTAGAGCTAAATTCCTTGTGCGATACAATAGGAAGCTTAGTGATGTAACGCAAGGAAGAAGGATCTGGCGAGCTGCACAGATATTATATTGACTGTATATTGAGGAACTGACGGTGCTAAGTGCTTTATTAAGTAGTACAATCATAGATCTGTGTCCTAGCTAAGGTTGCAGACACTTGAGTCCTGCAACCACCCTTGCCTCTACCTTGGGTGAGACTTCATCTGCTTCGCAAGAGTTGCCAAAAGGGTCGGTAGTTAGGGTTTTTTTCGTGCATTGTTGTAACGTTGAACCCTGGGTATACCCATGTGCCAAAAAATGGTTCTATTGTCGAGACTTGAAACTTTGATTGCTAGGAACTGAGAAAGAAGAAGCTTTGTGCAAAGATTCATCTTAAATTTTTGGAAGCTCTATGCGTAGATCTGTGCCCTAGTGCCCAGTGATCTACTCGATTCATATAGCCTTGTGCTAAAGAAAGAAGCCCGATCTAAAGAAAGGAGATCAGATCTGAAGAAAAGAAGTAAGATCTAAAAGCTCTATGCTCTAAGAAAGGTAAAAGTAAGAACATCTGATTAAAAGAGGTAATATCTACAAGCTCTGTGCTCTGATAAAGGTAAGAATAGTTAAAAGTTTTAGATCTGAAAGCTTTGTGCTTTGTAGAAGTAAGATAAGTGGAATTTTTTTGTTTCTAGAGTATGGAACTAGGTATGTTTAATAGAGTTTGTCCTAGTTTGAAAGCTAGGGCATTAATAGATGAAAAAAGGTTTGATGCGAGTAGATCTAACAAGAATAGTGAAAGATATATTATAACTATGCATAGAAAGAATGTTTGGACTAACAAATGGATGCAGGATCCTAGAGAGAATTTGTTGCAGATTAGCTACCATGATCCTAGTGCATAGTACATGAGAGGCTGGGGATCATTTAAAATAAAGAGAGGATTGACCCTCTGTTATAGTTGCAGAAGACCAGGACATCTTGCTAAGGAATGCTCTGGAAGAAGACGTAGTTGTCTTTGTTGTAAGGCTATGGACCATGAAGTGTTGGATTTCCCTAGAATGATCGCTAAGCTTGAAAGAATGACTCTGAACCAGGAGAACCCTAAGGAAGATCCAGAAACTAAGGCTATAGTAGAACCCCATAAAGAATCAGAGAAAGTATTGTTGCAAATAAACGAAACCCTGAATGATCACTGACATGTCAGGTTATCAGAGATCTTTAAAGAAAAAGAATGCATTGAAGTAAGAATATGAGACTTCGACATTGGCTATGTTCTAGATGAAGAAACACATGTGAATATCATGACACAAAGAACTTGGGAATCTATAGGGAGGCCTGCTATGATCCCTTCATTAGGAGGAATAGGACTATTCAGAGGAAAGCTGGTAAACTTATGTGGGAAGCTCGCTCAGATACCTATGAATGTTAATGGAACTTCGACAGAGGAAGATTTTGAGATTATTAAGTTTGTTGAAGAAAACGCCCCGTTTACCATTTTAATAGGAAAAACTTGGATTGACAAAGCTCAAGGCAGATGAAAGGAAGAAGAATATGCCTTGGAGAAGAAGAAACAAGACTTAAAATATTTCATGACTAGAAGGATCACACAATTGATTGAAGAACAGGAGAACATATCAAAGTTATTTGACACTAGAGACCCTGATGTCGAAGCTATAGGAACATCAGAGGACCCTCGAAAGACTGAAGTACCTATCCCAGACAAAGAAAAGGTATTACCCCTAAATCCTAGGAAAGAATCTCAACAGTGCGCAGTGACTATGTTAAAAGAAGATAAGAA
>SNQJ01S0069707.1:68449-85270 GCA_010110895.2 Picea sitchensis | reverse complement strand
CATTCTGGAAAATTTGGTAGGCTGAAATGATGCATAGGTAAGGGATGATGTATCCTTTTTCTTTATATCCTTGAATAGATGAAAATGACTTGGACTGTTAGTATGCCTAATTTTGAAAAGGTAATGTGCATGAAAACTAACAATTTGTTTGGTTGAGGAATGTTGAAATTGCAGGAGGAAATGGGTCTTGGATATGGCAGTATTGTAAGCCCATAAGGAAGAACAATTGCCTACTAATCCAAACTGTAAGGAATGGTATTTCCTTTTTGAGAAAGTGAATTTGATTGTTAGTATGCACAATTCTGAAATTGTTTTCAATAACATTATAAAGGTGCAATAAAAATGTGTGTGCATGAAAAACTAACAATTTGTTTGGCTAATTGAAGTTGAAAGTGAAGGAACCAAAGGGGTATTGGATATGGAAGTATTGTAATCCCATAAGGAAGACCAATTTCCTGCTGAGCCAAATCGCTATGGGAAAGAAAGTCCCATAATTATGAATCTGGTTCCTGTGCGGAACAAATATGAAAACAAAATGTACAATTTGAAAATTTGTGGGTGACAGATTTACAAGAAAATTTTGAATTTAAAATTTATGATGATGTCTCATGAATTTTTGTATGCTTGTGATATGGGTGAGAAGAAAAGATCTTTCCAAAAAGGACATATGAAGGCTTTCAAGTTGCAAAAGAATGAAAAATTGCTACTGCTGAGCCATGAGAACCCCATGGTAATCCATGATCGCCCATAATATGTTGGGTTGAGGTAACACAAGCCAAAGGGACACATCGACGGAGAAAGTCTGAGGGATGCCTCGAATGTAAGGATCGATAAAGTCTCTGGAATTATTCCTGTGCGAGAAAGCCTTGGCAAGGCAAGATGGATCACTTGAGGCACTGTATAGTAGAGAAGGGGATTCCTGAGCCTGAGCCTAGAGGGTGAGTGACCGCAAGGAAGAAGAGACCTTGATAGTTCTTGTAAACTATTGATTGAGATCATGCACACGATAGGTAGTTCTTCCTGTGTGAGAAAACCTTGGAAAGGCAATATGGATCACCCGAGGGACTGTATAGCAAAAAAGGGGATGCCTGAGCCTGAGCCTGGAGGGTGAGTGACTGCAAGGAAGAAGAGACCTTGATAGTTCTTGTAAAATATTGATTGGGATCATGTACACAATGGSTATGTCAAGGAAAAACAATGAGCCTGGATAAAAAGACAGTCATGTGGATGCAACCCCATGAATCGCACAGATAAGTATTGTGCTAGATTATGAAATTTTCCTCTTGAATTTTGAACAATAGTAAGATGTTTTCRCATAAAAGTGTGATTAATGTGCTTGTTGTCCAAGAATTATTGAAGGCAGGTAACAAAGATTAAGAGTCTGAAAAAGGACCTGACCGRGGATGAAGGTCAAGACTTCTGAAGTGGTGAAAGAGAAAGGCATGAGAAATGTTTCTAAGAAAGAACGTYGACGACGGTGTTCCTTTTAAGGGGGAGGGAATTGTAACACCCCTATTTTCCCTAGTTTGTAATTAATCATAAAATAAGATTACCATGCTAAGCCATGTGGATGATGTAAAGGTATTATTGTTAAATTTCCCATAACTAACTATTGGGGGGTGAAACCTTGAAGTACGAGCCATGATATCTTTAGAGGAAAGAATCAGTTAATGAAGGAAGGGACTGGTGGTTGAATAATAAACCACCCCCATTAATGGAAACATGGGTTGTCTTCCCGAAGTACCATAGAGATCTGTAGATGAAGATTGACCTGAGTTTCCTTCTGATAGAAGGAACATGATAGGAAGGTGAATCTTCCCAAGGAGGGGTGTGCGTGCAAGACAAGAAAAGGATGGATAGACAGAGAGGAGAAGGTGCAGAGATCTTGAGCGGATGATGAAAAGAAGGCCGCGAGATTGGTGTTGAGTGAGCATCTGATAAACCTCGCTAAGGACATGAAAGAGAAAGATATCTTTGAAGGTTTGTAGAGGACATGACCTGAAGGACCCGAACATGAGCTTGATGCTGAGGAAGCATCTGATAAACCTCACAGGGATACTATGACAGAGAGAAGGTATCTGAGAGATGGCATAGTTCCCTAGTGATATCATGGCTTTGCACGAGGGTGGCCAAAGTGATAAGAATGAATGCCTCTGATCCTATGGTTGGGTGGAAAGGCACACACCCACAGTTATTTATTTGGCTACCACCTATAATAGATAAGTAATCACATATCTTGTGTATTTAAGTGGTACTGTGAATTAAAGTTGGATATCCTATGAATGTTGCAGGGATGGATATGTTTGCTTAATGATTTATATTGTACCCTTTTGTGTCTTCTTGATTGTGTAATTAGGCAAGTAGGAAATTGTATGCATTAGATGTGTTTTTATACTCGTAAATTATTACGTCATGTGGTGGCTTAAGCTAGAGCCACGAAGTGTGAGTTCGTCGATCTTAGGTACATTTTCATGTACACATGTCGACCCTCCTAGTCGTTCTGAGTCCCTTGGAGGACAGAGTTTGTTAAGCTCAGGAGAGGTAGTGTAGATATGCACAGGCTCTCTATGAGGATAGCAAAGCCCGAGAATCACTTAAGTTCTAGACTTGATGAAGGAGCGCAAGAGGTGTGCAGAAGACCCTTCTAGGTGTTAAATTCAAGAGAAAGAGTGCAAAGCTCTTAAGTCCTTCATAACTGACGAAGATTAGGAAGGATAACGAGATTCAAGTATCAAAAGGGAATATCCTTTCATTTGGAATATGAACATATGAGATCCATTCGGGAGGATACAAGGTCTGTCCTGACCGTTAGATTTGAAGAAGAAGTGCAGGCGTTAATGCCTCGACTCCTTCAGTCTTCGCAAGTTTGAATAATGTTGGGAATCATCGTGAAGGAGACAGATCCTTTGAAATCTAAAACTTGAAGTCATGATGTGATCTGGACCGTAGATTCAAGGATCTATCGATACCCACCTTGACCATCAAATCTATGAGTTCAGAGTTTGCACGATGGGAGAATCGTGCGTTGGTGCAACTAAACCTCTGAAACCTGAAGTCATGATGTAATCTGGAGCATTGGATCGAGGACATTCGTAGACTGTTGATCTGACGTGAGCGGATTAACACAAGGAGTGCATGGGAATTTGAAATCCTCTAAGGATCAAGCTCAGAAGGGATAGCACTATTCAGAAGTGTCGATGAGATCCAAGGAGACAGACTTGTAGGAGAAGCAAAGGTCGAGGCCTTTGAATACTTAGAAAATATTCTAATTCAAAGGGGATCAAAATTCAGGAGGCGAATACCCGAGGAGATGAGAGCCACAACAATTCTAACCATCCATTGAGATAGGACACGTGGCAGGAGATCAACATTCGCTGACTCACAAATCAGGAAAGTCAAAGGCAGAGTTGTGAGAACTTGTGAGTTGATCTAAACCGTTGGATTACAAGAGGAGCATGGACCATAGATATGGTCCCGAGGAACTTCAAAAAAATGGGAGTCGAAAGAAGAGAGGTGAGAAATCCTCCAACCTCGCGAAACGCAAAGTCCCGAAGCACTTGGAAGATTGGCCCTAGGTCATAGCGAGGGGTCACATTAACAAATATTAAGGGAGAAGCTAGTACGTGCTAGGTTATAGTTCGGGAGTCGGGAGAGTCATGGTTGTCTCACATGCAAATACCCAACATGCGAACTCACAAAGAGCCTTTTGGATAGGTGTGCGGTCATAACCTAAGGTCATATGAAGGAAGGGGCTAGCTTGGAGAGCTAGTGCCTGTTGCTCAAATCGTTCAAAGGGGCCAGGAAAGAGCCCGTGGGTTTGGAAGAACCTGCAATATGAAGAAAGGGGGACCTAGAGAGAGTTAAGGAAACCAAAATTTATGATACCCCACCCCTTAAAAGAGCACTTAGGGGTCGGGTGTGTTACAAACTTACTGCTATTTAGGACCAGGCTGGTGCGATGGATACTACTACTAGTGATATGTGGACTGCATTGAAGAAAAGAGGGGTCCTCCAGGACCATGCTTAAGTCATCTGGCTCTTGGTACTCCATGTCTAGGACCTGTGAACCTTGAGACATGATCTCCTTAGTTATCCCTAGGCTAGGAGATAACAAAAACCACCCCCCATCTTATAATTGGATATTTGATTTAGGTTTGAAACATGGGGAAATCTTACTATCATTCAATACTCTACATGAGAGGATGTTAGATAGAGGTGTTTTGACCCTTGGTTCTCTAATATGAAGGGAAAATGCAAGAAAATTAGGAATTGTGGGATCTTGAATACTTTATTCAACCCTTAGAATACTTGTTGAGGGTAGATGGAGAGAAAAATAGACATTGGGTCTTGAAATTGTAAATTCTAGAAATAGAGTAATGCCTAGATTGGTCGGTTTTATAGAATGACAACCAAATTCAAAGATTTCAATGCTTTGGAGCCCCTATCAATATATAATAGACTTCCTATATGAATGGAATTCACACCCAAGTTCAAATTTGAAACCAAAAATGTAGCTTACTCTTAGAATATTGAGACATATGAATAAACACACAACAATATTAAACAACAGAACCTTACTAGTCTAGCTTCCTATCCATACAACAACATATAATCAAAATAAGAAAGACAAGAGAAAAACGAGAGTACACTAGATATATGTGGTAAAAACCCCAAATGTCCCCCCAGATCAAAATTTATTAGCTTCAAAAGAATTGCCTAGGTTCGGTAAAACAATTAGGCTTGGTAAACTACCAAACCTAAAAGTTAGCCCAAAAAACTTTTGGTTTTTGAAAAAATAATTTTCCTAGGATAGGCTAGGGAAACTAATTCAAATCTGGGAAAACAATAGCCGATTTTGATGAACCAATAGTCGATCTTGGCTGAAAGCTATATTTTGGAGACAATGGTGAGGTCAATTTTTTAAAAATATGCACATAAATGTGAGAAATCTAAAAAACAAGGGTTAGGGTTTTGAGAAAAAAAATCTCAATCTTGTAGAAAAATGCCCAGATCTAAAGAGAAGCATTAATGGCTACTATATCTAAAGGAAAAACTATGAAATAAGGAGAGCCCAAATAAATGTTTTTCTATGTAAAAAAAATTAACAAAACATTATTGAAGAAGGTACATCATAGTAACCAACTCTTATACCATGTTAGAATATTGAGACATATGAATAAACATACAACAATATTAAACAAAAAAACCTTACTATTCTAGCCTCCTATACATACAACAACATATAATCAAAAAAAGAAAGAGACAAGAGAAAAAGGGTACACTAGATACACGTGGCAAAACCCCAAAGTGGGGAAACATCCACAGGAAGGTATTGTCTCCATTATTCTTTAGAAATCTCCAATCTTACATTTGAGCTCCCACACATAACACTCCATATTCACATCATTCCAATGTATATGATCACTATGTGATCCTTCATTACGATGTTCCTCATAGGTATCTCTTACCTCTATTATATACCAAGAGGTATGGAAGAATTACATCCCAAAATACATGTGGGATAAATGTAATTTCACCTCTTTATATAATGAATGGTAATAAGAATATATTACTTCATGATGTATGTGGGATAACTCTTTTACATAAGAGTAGACATTATTACCTTCCAAATTAATACATTTCAACAATACCACACAACTCATCATTACATATTCCAACACTTACAATATCCTTAGGCAAGTAATGTTACACTCTTCTTGTGATAATTATGGGTTCAAGAGTTTCTAGGAAAAAAGTCTAATTTTTCTACCAAAGTATAGCATATCCTTGGATAGCTAGGGGTGCTGCATTGTAAGTATAATGAGTGACAGCCTATTGGGCACAATATTTCCCCAGTTTCGACTCCCTATACCAATTTCTATGAACATAGATTTAGTAAAAATATGTTCGTTAAGGAAACTCTATCAAAATTTATGAGTGAGGTACAATTTTTGAATGTGGTCAAGGTTGGAATTTTGATAAAAATGGTTGGAGTATAGGGGGAGCTCCAAGAGCCTATAGGAAGAATCCTAGACTTTCCTCTTGACACACAATCTTAAGGAATAAAAAACTCTAAGGAAAAAATCACGGGAAAACCTTTAACAAGAAATGGAAGATAAAAAGAAAGAAGCAAAAAATTGTTGGGGTATGCATCCATAATTCACCTCTCAAATTATCTTCCTGTAGTTGGTGTCACCCTTTATCCTTCACTTTTCAACTCATCACCAATTCTACAACATCCTCTCTGATCTTACAATATGATGTGATCAATTAGATTGTGTGTAGTTGTGTCACTTGGTAGCTTGGAGGGTATATTTGGCATTTTTTGCATGCATTCAAGGCTCTCGTGATAATGAGTTTGAGTGCAATGAGCGGCCTTTCCTCATTATTTCAAAATGTTGGCRCACTTGAGTTATCCCCTCCATKCTTATGATGTGACTTTTGGCACAAATACCTTCCCCCTTGATTATTTTTCCATATGACCGATGCAACACTGTTTTTTTCCTTCGCCACCCATTGATGAMTTTAGTTACAACTTGAGATGTTTCAATCACCCCCCCCTACTTACATGGATATGTGAGTCCCACCRCGTTGGATAATGTGGAAATTTTGGTGTATTTAACCATGACTAAAATATTGAGATGTGATTGGCTAATTAAATGAGAATGAACTGAACTATGAGTGAGTGACATACCTTGTGTAGTTTGTTTGATATGTTTGCATAGAGGCTCCCTAGTGATCTTGTTGGAGTGTTGTTGGATTGAAAAGGTCCCTTTGTGTTGGAGCTAATGACCTAAGTTGAAAAAACCAAGTTTTGTAGTCTCTTGTAGCTTCTTATAGGGAGGCAGGGGATTTTGTAGCAACTTGTTTGATGTCACATAGTTAATTGTAGTGCTAAAGGAGGGTTGATCAATGTGTATTAGGGTCCCTTGGATGGTTATATACCATTTTAACTAAAAGAATGTTAAATTGTGTACTATAAGATGGCTTCCTATAGCACATCTTCGTTGAAATTTTCATGTAGAAAATGGAAGCAAACTCTCATGTAACACTGTTAAAAGCCTCGTTTTCTCCCTATAGCTACCTATTTTATTGCACAATTTAGATTTTTTTGGTTTTATAGAGTATGGTAGTGAATGATAATGGGTGGTTATGGTGGATAATGTATGAAATGGGTAGTTGGATTATGTATAATGTAGAAATGGATGGATTTTGGTGAAAAAGTGAGATGCATGTTGCATGCATGTTGTATGGATGTTGTATGGAGATTATGCATGGTAGTGGTGTGGTGGAAACCACTGGTGGAATGAGTGAGTGGAGTATTGAATAACATGAAAACAATACCTTGATTAGTACCAGATACTTTCAACACAATATTAATCTCTGTGCCTTGTAAAAAATCTATTTTTTGTTTCAGAAGAATGACTACTATATTGTGTTGTAGGTATGCTTGTTGTGGCTTTCTTCAAGTTGATGTTGAGTTCCTTTATTGGTGTTTCTAACTTTGTTGACGCTTCCTTTGTTGGTGTTGCACCTGACTTCTTAGGTTTGAATAGTCAAAATGATTAATATGGCCTCATGTATAGTGATGCTCAAAGGTTATATGTTGATGATAGATGAAAATTTCATTTACAATACTTGTGCAATGTTTGTACAAATCTAGAATTGTTGGCAATATGAACAAAAATCATTGTTGATACTTGTATATGCTAAGGAAGGTTGTGGAATGAACRTAAATAGGATTTTATGATGATTATGATGCCCTTGCATGATGTTTGTTGTTGGAATAGTCTATTGTTTCCCTTGACAATAGTGTAACCACTATATAGTATTGGAGGTGCAAGATAGTTGCAACACAAAGTTGGTTTTGTTGCAAGTTGTATAAATATGGTGAAGGAAATAAGTTTGGTCATACTACAGGTTCTTTAGCTATGGGATGATGGTGTTTTGGGATGAATGTAATGAAATGGATAATGATGATGATGAAAATGTTAATGATGTTGTTGATGGTGTGGATGAAATGAAGGACTAATATGGTAAGTCTTTAGGAATAGGAACCAAAGTATGGATATGTGATGGAATGAAGTAGGGTCATACATGCAATATGTATGCATGATGTTGCTTCCTTTGTGGTTCTTTTGTTATCAGTTAATACTGATTATTTTGTTGTTTTGTTGTTCCAAGGTACTTTTTGGAGTGTTATCTCCCTGATCTTGTCTCAATCCTATAGATTATTTTGGAATATATGTATACTTTTGTAAATTTCATGTCCATTATCTATAGACACGAAACACTTATAAACAAAAGCTAGATTTTTTCTTTTTTCTCTTTTTCTCAAGATATTGGTGCCATTTTTTGTTTTCACCGGTTTCTTGCCCCATTGTGCATGTTAGAGTTTTCATGATGGGGAATACTTTATTATATACCTAAGGCTACCTATTGTGAGGTTTTCAACCAAATTTCTATCTCAAGTGCCTCAATGAGGTTTTCACTTGGGAATTTTATCGTTTTTCTTTTGTCTTTTTTTTTTCTTGAGAGTATTGGACATTGGGATAGGTTGAGAGCATTATTGCTCTCAACCACATCCAACTATTGATATTTGAGTGTGTTTGTGAATTATTCTTGTGGCAATGGTTTCTTGTAGATTTTGAGCCTATAGCCATTAAGAAGGAGGGGGGTGTTTTCCTGATATATTACCATGATTTTCACTAAGTCATTTCATAACATGTATATATATTGTGAGGCCCCAACCATATAGTCTTCATCTTTCCTTTGAAATCCTTGAACCTTGAGTCATACAGAAGTGCCTAATCCCCTTCCTTGAAATGTATAGGCATGATAATCTTGGCATGTCATTCTTTCTTTGTAATTACACCACCTCTATGTGGAACAAGACTTGTTGCATGTACTCATCCAAGGCATTCACCTAATGCAATGTTTATTTTTTGGTTGATGATAGGTCTAAGTTCAATATGGAAGTTGTTCTTAGTGTGGTCACTTCAAAATCAATGGGGAACATATCTTTGTTTCCATATATTGTCTCGTAGGAGGTTAATCTTGTGACAGTATTCCAAGTTGTAATGTATGCCCATACAACTTCAATCAACCCATTTTCCCGATATTTTTTATGCATGCCAACTATCTTGGTGAGAACGTTCTCAAAATATCTATTGTTCACCTCTACTTGTCCATTTTCGAATGTAGTATATTTTCTATGGTGTATCATGTTTAACTACATKATGTGTTCAATGAAATTTGAGGTGAAATACGGGCCTTGGTCTATGAATATCTATCTTAGGACTACAAATCTAGAGAACATATTTTCTTGTAGTAATTGAGATGCTTTCTCTTCAATTTTATTCTTTATTTCCTTCACTTATACTCATTTTTTCAAGTAATCATAGGATATGATTCTTTTGGTTTCAAGAAGGGTAATGGTCCCTACAAAGTCCAGGCCCCACTTGTTAAAAGGTTCCAATGAAACCTAGGGATAAACTGGAATTTCATCTCTTTTGATAGGTTTTCCCGTCCTTTGGTAGTCATCATAGTGAGAGACAAAGTGTTGAGAATCTCTATGGACAATAGACTAATAGTAACCAACTTGAAATATTTTATAAGATGTCCTATTTGCAACATAGTGACCCACACAAGGATCATCATGACATGCATGGAGGATATCATGTATCTCGTTTTGATTAAGACATATTCTCAAGATCTAGTCAATCCTAAGCTTGGACAAATATCCCTCCATCCAAGTGGGAGTGGCACTTTTCCTAATAATTTTGTAGTTTTCTCTATAAGATAAGTGTTGAGGAAATATCCTTACAAATAAATAGTTGGCTATGTAAAAAAAATGGGTTTTGTTGATCTGCAAACTATTTGTTTATATTCCACCAGATAGCTCGTCACAACATATCTAATAAAATACTAAAATATTTACTATGAAGGTTAATTTCCTTTAGATATCAGGTTTTTTAATTACTAGTTTCTTCTTAAAAGGTATGAAATAGCTAAGATGCAAAAAATAGAGAACCTGAATAAATACTCACACACCATCCACAAGTAAACACAAGATATAAACTAGGATACCTAATACGGGAGAAAACATATCTAGAAGGTGAGGTTGCTCTACTCTATTTTCTTCAAATGCAAGTACAAAGAAAGAGGCACTCTTTGTGGAGCTGTCTTTGACATTGTGGCTTGTATGGCTGCTAAAGAATCTCTCCTCCTCTGTTATTCTCTCAAAATACCACTCCTAGGTTCTCTTCTCAACTATGGAACAAAAACAATGCTAAAGAATGGAACCCCTTCTTCTCCTAGCGGCCCAATATTTAACATCATCTAATAGCCATCTAGGGGCAAGGTTTTGAATTCCTCAACCCTCAATTATAATAAGGTTTTATACCTTCTAGAAACTTCTTGGAATTCCATACGTGGCTAGCCCCATATGCATGATTAATGGGGGTTGATGTGGCATCCACTTGTACCATGGTGGTTGACACAATAGGTAAACTTGAGGGAGGCATTACTTTTGCATGCGAGCTCCAATTGATGAGTTTGTTGCACCACTGGAAAGGTATTGATGTGTAGAATAACATTAAGGGGTATTAGATAAATCTAAGAAAGTTTTTACCCCCCAAAAAATTCCCTCTTATGCCTAGAAGTTTCTTTGAAATCTTTCATACCCCAATTTTCCAAACTGGGACCTACCATTAAAATGCCCCTTCATGTTGATTCATCCAATTTTTTCCACTCTGAAAGCATCGAAATAGATTAAAAATAATATAATGATCCAATCTGAATCATACCTCCCCATTTAGGGAGTATTTTTACCCCCAAAATATTTCTTAAATGAGGTGAGGAAATTTTTCCTCTACCTTCTCCCTGGAGTACTACTTTGCTTTGCCTGGAAGCAGTCCTTTCAGCCCAATCTGCCAAAGGTCATGTTGCCCCTGTATTGTAGTTCTAGACCACTTCTGCAAAATTGTGTCCTTTGACAACTTTGCATGATAATCTAATGTTAATTCATCTATGGAAGGTAGGACCTGCTCCTCCTCCTGATCCAACATGGAAGGCTCGTAGAGTTTGAGATTCTCCACATTCACCATTGAGTAAATGTGCTTGTATGGGGGGTAGACTGATTCTTTAGGAATTATCTCCCACCTTATCCAATATCTCAAAAGGTCCATACCACAAAGCCTTGATCTTCTTACCTGGACCTTGTATTATTTCCTTGCTCATATGTAACCAAACTTTGTCTCTCACTTTGAATGACTTCTAGGTTCTATGTTGATCATGTATGGCCTTGTATTTTTCATGTGACTTATTCAAAGTATCTTGTACTTGAAAATGGATTTTCCTAATCTTCTCAACAAACAAAAAAAATCTCTCACTACATCTAGTATGAGGTCCTCCCTCACTCCTCCTTGTTTTCCATATACAACATCCAAGGATGAAGGTGGAAAATTTCCAAAGCAAGTTTCAAAAGGTGACTTATGAGTATAAGTGTGGACTGCTCTATTATAAGGGTGTTGTATGTATATCGTATTTGCATCCCAAGTCTTCGAATGATTCTTATTGTAACCCCTCAAAAGTTGCACCAAAGTATTGTTGACTAATTCTATCTTCCCATCTATCTGTGGGTGGAAGTTTTTAGATATCTTCAACTTAGTGTCCATCTTCTCCTACGATGTAGTCCAAAATGTACTGTGAAATATGGCATCCCTCTCTGAGATGATGCTCCTTAGTATCCCAAAGTGCACCTAGACCTATTCAAAGAACATGTTTGTTGCTTCTTGTCCTTTGATGGTATTTTTACAAGGCATGATAATGCACATCTTGTTGAACCTTCCAACTACCACAAATAGATAGTCATGTCCCTTCCTGGTTGTTGGTAAACCTCCCACAAAATCCATGGAAATTATTTCCCAAGGTCAACTAGGTATAGGTAAGGGATGGTATAGACCTTGCTTCTTGTTATTGGGATTGTTGATAAAATGAAGTATAATCCTCTAATATATCATGCTACATATTCTTGCATTCTAGGCTAGTACACATACCTCTGTAAGTTGGCAACTGTATTCCCAACACCAAAATGTCTTGCAACCTTTGCAATGTGAGCCTCTCTGATAAGATGCAGTTGTTCATATCGTCGAGCTTGTAGAATAACCCATTCTAGAAATGATAGTCATCATGTTCGTCACCTTCTTCTATATGAATTTGTCCCTGTAGCTACTAAAACACCTCCTTGAATTCCTTATCTTCTATGTATGTCTATCTATATGCATCATGGGTAAAAGGCTCCATATGCATCAGAGTTCCCAAAGCTGTAATTTTGGATGTGGGTGGCCTTGAAAGCATGTCTGGTAACCTGTTTTTGTTTCCCTTATTATACTTGATGACTAAATGAAATTGTTGTAAAAATCCCATCCACTTGTAATGTTTGGATTGTTATAGCTTAATCTAGGATTTCAAATACTATAGTGGTTGGTGATCTATGTGGATGATCATCTCCTCGCCCATTAGATAGTGCTTCCACTTCTTGAAAACTTGAACCAGGGCATAGAGTTCCTTGTCATAGGTAGGGTAGTTGAGAATTGTCCCATGAAATATTTCGGATGATAGCATACAAGCCTTCCTTCTTGCATCAAAACTGCTCCCATGCCATACCCACTTACAATTGTCTCCACCTTGAAAGGATTTTGCAAGTTTGGTAATGCGAGAATTAGTGCTTAACTGATCTTTATTTTCATCTCATTGAAAGCCTTATGTTGATTCTTTCCCCACTGGAAACTCTTACCACTCGTTGTTATGGTGAATAGTGGTGTAGCTAATGCTGAAAATGAGGTGATGAACTTTTGAAAGTATTGTGTTGCCACAACAAAACTCCTAACTTCAGTGACATTTATAGGAATTTTCCATTTCATGATGGCCTCTATCTTTGCAGGATCTATTTCTTGAGGTTAGCCAACAATCAGTGCTTATTCAGAGTCTCTAACCCATGCATGAGATGTGAGATGTTCTCTATGAGGTATCAATATAAATTAGTATATCATCAAAATAGACTATAACAAATGAATCTAGATATGGGCGTAATACATCATTCATCAGTCTCATAAACGTAGTTGGTGCATTACATAAACCAAATGGCATGACCAACCATTCATAGAAACCTTGCCTTGTCTTGAAGGAAGTCTTCCATGTTTCTTGTAATGCCCCTGGGCCATCAACCCCACGGCCGGGAAAACGCTACTACGCAGAAAAATACTTATGTAACACATTATGCATTCTAATGAACTTAAAATTCTTAATTACAGTTAAACACAGAATTACTGCTAACATTTCAGAGTTAATGGAAATAACAATAATTCATATGCACAACAAAATACGTGATAACATTACAAGAATCATAGGTATGCAATTTAATTAATTATAGAATTACAAAACATAGTGACACTTATCTTTGAAACTGTCACACACCACCAACTGCATGTAGACCTTCCACAAACCTCCCAGCCTTAGACCACACTGCTCATCACTCTCAGCAGTAGGTCACCCCCAAGCTGGGACTAAGCTCCACCGGGTAAGGAATCCTAGGCTAGGTAAGGTTTACAGGAAGAATACACGTAAAAGAGGGAGGATTCTCTCCCAGGAACCACTTATGCCCACTGCCCACAGACTCTCCTTCCCCACATGCCTGTCCCACCCCAGGAGTATACACCTTCTCTGTCACCTAGACAGTCCTTTGGCTACTAACCTCCCTTGCCTTGGGCTTCAGCAACAGACCGGACCAGAAATCTCCAAGCTCTATGGCAGCTACATGGTTCCTTCTATGAGCTCTCTCCTTCCTCGACACACTCTCTCACCTAGAGAAAGTTTCTCACGGGCCTGGCAACTTGTTCGTTGACCAATTCCAACACAGTGAGGACGACAACAAGGCTTAACCAAGTATAAACAACGGTATCCAGCCACCTTCAGTCGAGAACTGCGTGGCCACTACATCCAACTGGGAAAAAATGGTTATGGACACCCAAAAATGAAAACAGTCAATGCTAAGGCATAGCTCGACTCGAAGTTTACAAGATGTGTCGGGCTTCTCAGCAAGAAATCCAGGAGACATGGCTCAGTTCACGGTTTACCACGGGTTTCAGGTGTGTGAGGTATGTAGAGGTCCAATCACAAAGGCCAAAACGCATTCAGACGGAGGATGGCAAATGCCAAACAAACTCATGCCGAGGTTGGAAGAATGGGAAGCAAACCCCCAACACGGCTCATTTCCTGGGATAAATTGCATGCGCTTGGGTTGACACATGTCATACATGAAGCACGTTCCTTCCCATTTGGAAGTCACCTATCCTTCAAAAGAACTTAGGATAACACATAAACATTTACACAGTAATTTGGAATAATAATAAATTATTACTCCCAAGGGCTTCAACCCCCAAGCTTATCCCCTTCTTCCAACCTTTCATCCCCCTCTCCGTTACCCAGGCTTTGTGGAAGCTTAGTCCCCCATCACTCATTCATCATGGTCAGTCCACACATAGAGATGTATTGTATTAATACTGTGCATAATTACATGTACAAAAAAAATCAGGCTCTTGGCCTTCAATACTTAGGCTCCCTGGCCTAATAACACATAAGCCCACTAGCTTATATGACTTGGCTCACCAGCCTATAAAAAATAATTACAATTCATAATGCAAGATTTATACTTCATAGACATGATTTACAACAGGGCTCGGCCTTGGCAACATTACAATCCCCTCCCCTAATTTTTGCACTGTCCTTATTGCAACTTTACACTGCATCTGCAATCTTTTCAAAATTTTCAAAAAGATGTGGGTACTCTGCCCGCATAAAATCTTCATGCTCCCATGTCACGTCCTCAGGACTGTACCAGGTCCACTGGACCTTTACAAGCCCTATAGCTCGATTCCGGAGCTATTTGTTTTTCCTGTCCAATATGCACATAGAATGCACTTGCAGGACACCTTCTTGTTCCACCTGAATCACATTCCAATCGATAACATGATTAGCATATGGTATATATTTCTTAAGCAATGATACATGAAACACATTATGTACGGTCATAGATGTAGGTAATGCAAGCATATATGCAACTGGCCCAATCCTTTCCAGGATTTCAAATGGCCCACAAAATCTGGCTCCCAACTTGGCGCAACTTCCCAGCTTCAGGGAACTCCTGTTAGCTTTCACTTTCAGGAAAACATGATCACACACTTTGAACTCTCTGTGGGTTCTGTTCTTATCAGCATAACGTTTTTGCTTGTCCTAGGCAGCTTTCAAATTCTGCTTAATTTTTATCATTTGGTCCTCCATCTCCTTGTGCAACTCTGGCCCAACTACTACTCTATCAGCTGGATTATCCTAGCTCACTGGAGTACTACACTTTCTTCCATAAAGTGTTTCAAATGGTATCATCTTCAACGATGCATGATACCCATTGTTGTAGGCGAATTCTACCAAGTGCAGGTAGTCTTCCCATCTTGATGGTTTGTCCATCACATACATTCTTAGTATGTCTTCTATTATTCTGTTCACCCTCTCTGTCTGTCCATCAAACTCGGGATGATGAGTTGCACTAAAGTTCAGATTCCTTCTGAATCCTTTGAACAATCCTTTCCAGAAATTCGAGGTGAATTTCGGGTCTCTGTCAGACACAATCATTTTAGGAATTCCATGCAATCGTGCCACTTCCTTTATGAAAATATCAACAACATCTGTTGCCTTCTGAGTAGTTTCCAGTGGAATAAAATGGGCAACTTTTGTAAGCTTTTCCACCACCACCATGATCGAATCATGAAGCTTGGTTGTTCTGGGCAATCCCGTAATAAAATCCATCGTTACTACTTCCCACTTCCACTCAGGAATGGGTAAAGGTTGTAGCAACCCTGCTAGGTGCCTATTCTTAGCTTTAACTTTCTAGCACTCCATACATCTGGCGATGTATTCATCAATCTCTCTCTTCATACCTGGCCAAAATTAATGGCTCTTGACTGCTGCTACTATTTTTTGATATGCAGGGTGCCCTGCATAAGGCACATTATGCATCTCCTGCAAAATCATTTGTTTCAAGCACTGGACATTGGGTACAAAAATTATGTTCTTGTACAACAGTATTCCACCTGTTTCCAATTTATAAATGTCCATCTTGTGTGGCATCTTACCCTACTGTAGCTTGCCTACCAATTCTCTATATTGCAGATCTACATTTGCAGCCTCCAGAATTCTTCTTTTAATATCATCTCGATACATGCTAATGGTTGTAGCATGTAATTCATGCACCCTCCTGCTAAGTGCATCAACCACTTTATTCTCCTTTCCTTTGATATGCTTGATCTCAAAGTCGTACTCACAAAGAAATTCCAGCCATCTACTTTGTCTAGCATTTAAGGTTGGTTGATCAAACAAATATTTCAGACCGTTATGGTCTGTTCTGAGTTCAAACCTCCTTCCCGTGAGGTAATGCCTCAATTTATTTAGATCATGAACTATGGCTGCCAACTCCAAGTCATGGGTTGCATAGTTCTTCTCGTGCTCTTTTAACTTCCTGGACTCATAACAGATTATGAATCCGTTCTGATAAAGGACCCCTCTCAGTCCTTCTTTACATGCATCAATGCATACTATGAAATCTGCATTTGGATCTGCAATCCTCAGGATTGGAGCACTGGTTAACAACTGCTTCAATCGCTGGAAACTTTCCTCACATCCCTCTGTCCAATGAAACTGTTTCCCCTTTCTTTGTAAGAAAGTGATAGGGTGAGCTATCTTGGAAAACCCTGCGATGAACCTTCT
>SNQJ01S0069707.1:38964-57993 GCA_010110895.2 Picea sitchensis | reverse complement strand
AGCCCCCTTTACCCACATTTGAGAGTGAAAGAGGAATTCCCCTTCCTTTGGTTCTTCTAGTTCGCTTGGATGGAATTTGGTGGTAGTGACAATGGCACTGCGTTCAACATTGATAATATACTTCCCTCCTTTTGGATTTGATTTGGAGTCAGAATATTCCTCTGACTTGGAATATTTCAGCTCATCCACTAGTGACTACTTGGAGAGACATTCTTCGATGTTGTGCCAAGGGATTTTATGGTATTCGCACCATTTTTCTTCAAATTCTCATTACCTTTCTTGTGTTTCAACTTGGAACGCTTGTCCTGAGAGTCACCATCTTTTCTTTGTCCCTTTTTTTGTGGGTTAGAGTCGCCTTTACCCTGCTTCGACTGTGAGGAGTTTGCATATCCAAACTCTCGCCTCTTTTGCTTAAATTTTTTCTCAATCTTGATATCATATCTATAAGCCTTATTCAATGATGTGATGTCCATAAGATCCATTTTTGTTTGAATGTATATATGTAGAAAGCCATAGTATTTTAGCATTATATGTTGCTCAGAGTCATTGATACCCAATTTGGTACACATGGTATGGAAAATATTGGTGAAATGTCGTACTATCTGGTCCCTTTCCTAATGCAGGGTGGTCCATATTGTGTACTAGTCCTCGTAGCTTCCAACAGGGTAGTATTGTTCTTTAATGGCATCCCGGAAGGAATCCCATGTGGGGGAAACCACAAATATTGCAGATTCCTCTATGCCCCTTTTCTCAGAGTAAGTATCCCACCAGTCCTTAACATGGGGGACGACCTTGAGGAGTGAAAAATTAATCTTTTCCCTATCAGAAAAATTGTGGACCAAAAAATACCCTTCGAACAGATTCAACCATTTATCTACAACATCCGCATCTATCAATCCTTAAAATACTAGAATATTAAAATTTACCTGTACCTTGAAGGGGGTTGCATGGCCGCTTCATGAAGATGCATCTCCTGTGGGAAGTCGTTGAAGGATCTGTGCAAAGTTTTCCATCATTTCACTCCTTTGTCATGCAATGGATTCCTCAAATAACATTTTAGAAGGATCTCCTACTCCATCATATTTCTTTTCATCCCCCATGGGTTGTTGTTGGGCTTGATGTGACCGATCTTGCAAAGGCTTGACTAGTTCAAGTCCCAACTTCTTGTACCCAGATCTTGTCGGGGACATGCACGAAGAAAAATAATTGAAGAGCAGACCACTCTAATACCACTGATCTGAATTTATGAGCAGAATGAAATGAATAACAGACTGAATACAAAAACACAGAGATACAGAGAACAACAAAAAACATCTAGTGAACAATAAATTTTATTGAATAAATGAAATAGGTTGAAACTGTAAAACTGTAGAACTTAAAACAAATTGCTCGAATAGTGGTATTTATCTCTGAGAAGAGATGTGGCTTCTACCCGCATTCGTCTGAGAAGAATGAATATAATAAGTCTCCAGAAGTCTTTTTGACATTACTCATGAATTCCAAAACCCTAGACATCCAAAACCTAACCCTAGGAGATGAAACGCCAAAAGTTATGTGGGCCCCAATGGGTAAGTTGCTACCTCAACTTCCCGGGGTCGTAACTTTTGCATACGACCTCTGTTTTAGGCACATGATAGCCGTCAAACTTTGACTCTGTCTACAGTTTGACTGTGGCAAGCCAAAAACACATTGTTTAGGGCCCCAAAACGACCCTGGAAGTATAAAAAGATGTGTTGACATGAAAATATCCAAAATAAGCCAGTTGGATTAGGTGGGCGGCCACCAATCTCCATCTAGAATCTATGTAGGGCTTCAGACATCCCCGGAAGTGTAGAACCCACAATTACAAAGAGTACATAAGAACGTGTTGAACTAAAAACTTTCAATAGGAGCCAATTGGATTAGGTGGGTGGCCACCAATATCCACCTGGATCACAAACACTACTCCACATATGTCAAGGGGTACTACATCCAATTCCACTTTATCAATAAAATCACCATTTACAACTAATTTAATCTTACATTGTTTCGTTACCTTGATATTTGCATCCCTTTTTACCCATCCCAATGGATATGGGCCAACATTATCACGAACCTCCAATCCAAGCTTGTTGACCAGATCAATTGCTATGAGATTATCCTATGAACCAAAGTCGAACAAGGCATATATCTTGGTCTTATTGACCTGGATCTTGATGTGGAAGAGTTTGGTCATGTTCTTCTCTTCCTGGTGATGAAGGCTACTCAGATTCACCTCCCTTTTCACTGATGTGAAAAAAATATTCTCATCCACATCGAAGCTTCTTTCATCCTGACCACTCGAATCCATGGCTAGAAGATTATTTCTCTTTGCATCCTTCATTTGTTTCTTTGTGTTCAACTCTAGATTTACTTTCCAACACTTATCCTCAGTGTTCCCATCAATATTTTAATGGTTACAATAGTTGTTAGGATCATTTAACTAATGTGAAGTGGTTGTCATCTACTTATCCTTTCCCCCTTTCCACTTCTTCCCCTCCTTGGAAACTTCCTGGTTCTCTTTCTACTTGGAACCACTTGGATACCCTTTCTTGTGGCCAATGGTTTCTATATATTGTGCATATACACATGCCTCGTTTATTGTCCTTGGCTTGAAAAGAATCACTTGATTTCATAGATGGCTATGTTGACCCCCCAAATACTTAAGGAGTACATCTAGGTTCTTGGGAGAGATACCCAACATGATGGCCATCTTTCTGAACTTGGTGGTGTCCTCTTGTACCCTCTATCCTTGCTTCTATCTAAAGTAGTGCCATTGAATCCATTGGTCCTCCACATACTCAATAGGGTACAATAAATAATTGATGAAGGTTTTGAATTCCTCCCACCTGGTTACTGTAGGATCACCCTCCAGCCTAAGTGTTTCTATATGGATTTACCACCAGGTTAAGGCATGGTCCTCTAACTTCAGTCTGGCAAATGATATATTTTTTTCTTCATCTCTATGGTGAACACTAAAATAAAATTCTAGTTTCATCAACCATTGATTCAGTTTTAATGCATCGATCTCACCTTGGTATGGCTTTATGTCCACTTTTTCTTCCATCTTGATTAAATATTGTGAACGGTTTATGGTACTGGAACTTAGATACTCTTTCTTTGGTTCTTTATGTGACTCCTTTTCAAGGTCCTTGTGTTATCCCCGGGTTTCCTATCTGATCTAATCTATGAGTTCTAGTTTGAGATTTTTTGCTAGAGCCACCATGAGGAGGGAAATATTGTGAGATATGCCACCGAATTTCTCTTCCAGCCTCACAAATATCTCCTCTACTAGATCTCAAGGGTTGTTATGAATAAACTCATCGACCATGGCTAGGGTCCTACAAATTTCTTCTTAAACCGATTACTAGATCCTTGCAACTTTCCAAAAATACCCCAAGAAAACCTCCTCTGATACCAATATGATCTGTAAATTGTCGTGGATATTCCACTAGACAGTTTGTCACAACATATCTAAAAAAATATTGAAATATTTACCGAGAAGGTTAATTTCCTTTAGATCTTAGATTCTCTAATTACTAGTTTTCTTCTTAAAATGTATGAAATATGTGATATGAGGAAAATAGAGAACATAAATAAATAGACACACCATCCACAAATAAACACAACATATAACTTCGAAAACCCAATATGAGAGAAAACCCAGCTAGAAGGTGAGGTTGTTTTGCTCTCTTTTCTTCAAATGCAAGTACAAAGAATGAGGCACTCTCTGTGGAGTTTCCTTTGATTTTGTGCCATGTATGGCTGCTACAAAATATCTCGTCCTCTCTTATTCTCTCAAAATACCACTCCTAGGTGCTCTACACAACTATGGAATAAATACAATGCTAAATAATGGAATCCCTTAACATCCTAGTGACCTAATATTTAACATTGCCCGATGGCCATCTAGGGGTAGGGTTTTGACTTCCTCAACCCTCAATTGTGATAAGGTTTTGGACCTTCTAGAATCTTCTTGAAATTCCATACATGGCTAGCTCCATATGCGTGAAAAATAGGGGTTGATGTGGCATCCACTCGTACCATGGTGGTCAACACGATAGGTCAACTTGCGAGAGACATAACTTTTGCATACGAGCTCTAATTGACGTTATTTTTGCTCCATTGGAAAGGTCTCGATGTGTAGAATATCTTCAAGAGGTATATCTAAAACAAATGAATTTTTTACCCCAAAAAATGTCATTTGATGCCTCAAAATGGATCTGGAAGGTTTCAAACCCAATTTTCCAAACTGTGACATGCCATTAAAACGCTCCTGCAAGCTAATTCCTCCAATGTTTTCCACTTTGAAAGCATAAAGATATATGAAAAATAATATAATGATCCAATTTGGATGATTTATTGATATGGAAAAAATATGTTCATCTAGAAAGTTGTTGTCTACTACTTCATTATCTGCAATATTGGTTAGCCTTGATAAAAAAGCCGCAACGACATTTTGTTTCTCATGCTTGTCAAGTATTTTTGGGTCAAACTCTTGCAACAATAAAACCCATATAATGATCTTACCATCAATGTCAGTATTGTTCATCAAATATCTAATCACAACATGATTTGTATGCACAAAAATTGGATATATAGTAACATAGTGTCTAAAATTGTTAATGGAATAAATTGTTGCAAGAAACTCTTTCTCTATGAAAAAATAATTCAACTTTGAACCACATAATTTTTTGTTGATAAAACAAATTGTAAAGGGAATTTTAACTTCCAACTAGCCTAAAAATGCCCCTAACGACTTGTCAAATGCATCAATATGAATGTGGAAAAGAATGTCCCACTTAGGACCCTGCAATACAAGGGATGTTATGAGTTTTTCTTTGATATTTTCAAAGGATTCTTGTCATTTTTTTTTCTAATGGAATTCATTATCCTTGGATAGAAAAGTGAACAAAGGGGAGGCTAGTTTACTGAAGTCTTTAATGAACCTCTTATAGTATCCTACATGACCAATGAAACTCCTGACATATTTTTTCTTTTTGGATATAGGTGGATATTTGATGATGTTCACTTTGGTTTGGTCAACTTAAATCCCCCTAAAGGAGATATGGTGACCCAAGACAACCCCTTCACTCATGATTATGTTGCAGTTTCATGGTTGAGTGATAGGTTCATATCTCCACACCTTTTTAGCACTTTTTCAAGGTTTGTCAAGGCTTTCTAGAAGGAATTTCCATAAGGTGTAAATTCATCCATGTACATTTCTATGGTGTCATGGATGTGGTCTGAAAATATGCTTAATACATATCTTTGGAAAGTTGTAGGATCGTTACAAAGGCCAAAGGGAAGAACCTTATAGGAAAATGTGCCCCAAGGATAAGTAAAATTTGTTTTATCTTGATCCTTACGGCTGATTTGAATCTAATTGTACCCACTAAACCCATCCATGAATGAGAAGTACTTTTTACTACTAGAACATATAGTACTTTATCAATGTAAGGAAAGGGTAGATGGTCTTTTCTAGTGGCTTTGTTGATTTCTCAGTAATCCACACATCATTTTTTTATGGGCACAATAAGCGAGGGTGAGACTCATTGATTATCAGAAATAAGATAAATTAATCCTACATCTAAGAGTTTTTGTAGTTCTCATTTGAAAATGTATTTTAAGGAAGGGTTCATCCTTCTTTAATATTTCCTAATGGGCACAAATCATCCTTTATGTAAATCTGATGAGTACAAAATTTTGGATGAATGTCTTTCATGTCCTTTTAATCCCATTCAAATGTTGTGGAGTGATTATTAAGGACAACCAACAATTTCTACTCTTGGACAATAGTCAAGTTAATACTGATTTTTAGAGTTTTGAAGGAGACATTTCCACTGTTTTGACTATTGTTATTTCAATCTTAGCAGTGAATAAATATTTCCATAAATCCTCTTTCAAATCAGCAGAAACTTCAGACTGTTGCTGTTGTTCATGCTCATCAAAACCATCAATTTTTACAATAGCATGGTATATATTTTTTATGAAGTTGGAGATGGAAGTGTCCTCATCTGATTTTTTCATGGCTAAGGTTGTTTCAATGGTGAGGAGATAGTATATTGTTGTTTGAAATATCCCTTCTTCTTCTTCTTGTACTACCCACATAAGGATTTATTCTTCAATTTGTGGCTTGGTAAGGGGGTAGAGGACAAGTTTATTTTGAGATTTACCATTGGTAATGCTTATATTTCCTGCCCTACATTTGATATATGAATTTGTTGTAGCTAGCCAAGGTCTTCCTAGGATGAAGGGGCATCCATTCAACTTAGATTTTTTGTGGAGAACTATAAAGTTAGTTGGATACTCCCGTGAATCAATAGACACCATTACATCATCTAGTGCTCCCTCATGATTCATAGTTGATCTATCTACTAGAAAGAGTACAATAGGTGTGTGTCTTATCATTCCTTGAATGTATAGTATAAGAAAAGTGTCCTTTGTCATGAAATTAATGGATGACCATAGGTCTTTCAAGGTGTTCTGGATGAGATTTTTGTTGATGTAGACATCTACTACATGGATGCCTAGATCTAAGTACTTAGACACAAATATTCTTCTTCGCACGAGGTCTATTAGTTGGCCTATTACATTAACTGTAGGATAATCCTTATCCTTTTCTTCTAGTTTTCTTAAGGAATTCCTCTTAGATGAATTTATTGTAAGTAGGAAGATTATTAATGGATTGGAGGAGAATTATTTTGACACATAGAGTTTTGAGTTCTCCTGGGAGGTCATTTTTTGAGGATGTGCAAGCCTCCTTGGTAGCTATCCTTTCAGGATATGGTGGAACGTGTTTAGGGACAGGTTGTTCTTGCAGTGAGGATTCCTCTCTCTCAAATAGTATGTCTTCTATAGGTTTTGCAGTGAGAGGAGGGGTTTTTATCACCTTTATTGATATGAGATCGATCACTTGAAGATCCATAGAGTAGTCTGCATATGTCATCTCATTGTTATACATTTTTTGGACATGCCTATTGTTGGGATTAGGAGCTACTTGGGCAGGAAACTATGGTTGTTTTGGTGGTTGTTGAAAAATGATTGTAGAAGTGTTATTGTGTTGTGGTGGAGTGGGTATCAATGCTTGTTTTTTTTACCTTGGATGACTCCATCATCATGGAGGGTTAGTCTAATGATGGTTTTGCATTGGAGGTTGGGATGGAAATGGTTTATAGGAAGGATTGAAAGGTTGGGGTTGATTATGATATTTCCACTGATTTTGCATGGGCTAGGTACGTTTATTACGAGGATACCAAGGTTGAGTATGAAAATTGTGAGTTGTATCCAAAGAAATAATGAGGATGAGTGTAACCCATACCTAGTTGAAATGGCCTAGGGAATCCTTGTCTTCTTTGATCGATGAAGCATAATGGCTCCACATTCTCCTCAACCCCCTGATAAGCATCCTTGAAACCTAGAAGGGAAGGGAATTCGTTAGTTTCATGTGGCTCTTCATAAATTTCACAAACTTATATAGTATTGAGTGGGTATTCATTTCTAGGGTGTTTCTTTGTGCATTTGGGACAACAAATGAGTAGAGATCTTTCTGGTCCCTCTTTCTTTTACTTTATCTGCAATATATCCACCTGCATGGATAATGAGTGCAAAATATCAGTTTTCATTTCTTCCAGCAAACCTTCTAATTCATTCTCAGTAAGATTTATAGAGTTTTATGATTGTGTTACCATACTTCAACCATTCCTACCCTTCTTCCTCAAAGATCTAGAGTAGTTTTTGAAAAATTGCTTGATGTATTCATACTCCAACTAGAATATGTCTCCATATGCAAGGTGATTATAGGTCTCCATGAGTTCCTCTCTTACCCCTCTAAGCAAGACAATTTTGAGTGAGTTGTCATCCAATCTAAAACTATGAGCTCTCTTGTAACTAAGTTGGAACCTCTCCTCATATTCTTCCAAATGATTCATTTTCTCCTTCGATCATCCTAAAGAATGATCTCTTATGTCCCTAGCCTTGCACTAGTCCCTATTCTTATCGATGAAGGTTTGTTTCATTTGTTCCCATATTATGATGTTGTTTCCTTCTAGAATCATGATCCATATCAAAGTTGGTGTTGGAACATCAAGCATTGATGGTTCATCACACATATCTTGGGTTCAGTCGGTCGAGAGGTCAACCTACATATAGATACAGTTGGTCTGATGATTGACTAGCACACCACACCATGCAGTCGAGTAGTTGATGTGCTTGTCGGTCAGACAATCGAAAAGCAGTTGAATATAGTCATGTGGTGGATCGACTAGCCCAACAATCAAATACAAGTTGAACGAGTAAGTGATTGGGTTGAGTCTTGTTGAGATGACTCAACAGAGCGAATTTTGCAAATTCAACTTTAACAACCAATGGTTACATGTGGACAAGATCTTTCAAATTCTATGGAAATTAGTTAGATCTCGAGGCTATAAAAAGAGATCCCTTGGGTCACTATCAATCATGGAAATGGATATTGTGCAATATATCATGTGGATCAATATGTACAACATGCACTGTGATGTTTTGATCATAGTGAGTTCTTCTTCAATGTTGTAACGGTGTCTTTAGACACAACCCTCTATCTTCAAAAAAAATTATTCCTCTTAGATTGTCCATAGTACTGTGTCCTATGTTTCACATCGTGTTCCACCTTATTCCCCAACATGGTTTTAGATCCATTGTTTTAAAACCTCGACATGTTATCTGCAAACCTCGCTGAGTCAAATCTATTGTGTGATTGAATCTGGGTCGGTGGTTTGTTGATTGGAACTTGTCGAAACAAACCAGTCTGTCTATATATCGAAGATGGCTTCGAAGATCGATCCTATTGTTTTGAAAAGATAAATTTATGCAGTATGGGCACTAGATATGAAAACCATGTTGAAGAGTAAAGGACCATGGAAATATACAAAGGTGGTGATTCTAGATCCAAAAGACGACCAAGTGAAGTTCATTGTTGATGGAAAGAAGGATGAGGTTGTAGGATTCATTACGACCTACATATCATGGAAGATTCATTTTCACCTTAGTGGAATCCACTATCCTCATCAATTTTGGAAGAATATTAAAACCTTATTCAACCGAGTCGACAAGAGCCACGTCATACAGTTGGAGAAATAGTTGATCTCTCTCTATCATCATTCCTTTGAGAGAATGGAGGGTTATTTGGCGAATGTCAAAGAACTCCAACTGAAATTGGGCGAATGTCAAAGAAATCCAACTAAAATTGGGAGAATGTGGAAAGAACTATCAAAATAAGGATGGACAACTCATCAAGCTGGTCCTAATGAACTTGAGAACACCATTCGATGTGTTTGTGCGACGTTCCACACTAACTAGAAAGCATTCAAGGAAGATGCTAAGTATTACACCTTTGAAGATTTATGTATTCTTTTGATTACTGATCAACATAGATTTCTTGGAGAAGGAAATCTTGGTGATAAACACCAGGACCACTTGATCAAGGGAAAGGTCAATATGGATCCCAAGAATAGAGTGCAGTCTAATGTCTCGACACATAAACATGCATACCATGACTAGGAACCCTAGAGGAAACGGCAACGAAGTCGAAAGAAGAAGACATGTCAGTGTTGTGGAAAGACTGAACATGTGGAGAAAAACTAATATAAGAAGCGAGATGACTTAGAGGATAAGGTTAAACACCCTGAAGGAGACATGTTCATTGTTCACCAACCCATTGATAATTTCAACTTCCAAATCGAAAATTCTCAAGCCTTGTTGTCTCACTCTGCACAGAATGAATGGGTTGTCAATTCTGGGTGCAATCATCACATGTATAAAGATGCCTCTTTATTTCACAAGACTGAATAAAGCCGAGGAGAGTAAAATCTATGTTGCTGACAATTTTGCAATGGATGTTGTTGGTCAGGGTGATGTTTCTTGTCAACATGGAGAAATTATCAACATCTATCATCTGCAAAATCTTAGTGAAATTTTTTTGTTTTTTGCTCAATTGACACAGACTGGAAACATTATGGAATTTTGGCCAAATCGGTTCTATGTTCATGATTTGAAGAAAGGTAAGTCAATTTTCGTTAGTGTGATTCTTGACCTGACGGACAGTTTGTACAAGTTTGGTGACTTGAATCAACCTGAACCTGAACGGACTGCACTTGTTTCTCACAATGATGAGAGAAGTCGACTTTGGCATAAATGACTCGGACATCTGAATTTTTGAATTTTGGGGCACTAACAGCTTCAGAACATGGTTTTGGTTTCTTTGAAGGTGTTTCCCCTTGAAAGAGAGTCTCTAAGGGTTGTGTGGCAGGAAGCATCTATCAGGCACCATTAGAGCTCTCAGAGAAATTGTAGTGAGCACAAAACGTACTGGATTTGGTTCACAATGATGTCTACTACATCAATATACATGAGAAAATTATGAGTAAATGAATTTTATTGATTTCTCTTTCGCTTCCACATGGGTCTATTTTTTGAGGAATAATAACCTTGTCTTTGAAAAGTTCAGGAGTTTTGGGCCTTTGTTGAAAAGAAATGTAATTGATGTAATCAACCCTTTGAATAATACCTACTTTGATTTGGTATTGATTGGAAATGGTCGATTCCTCACACTCTTCAACAAAATGGTGTTTCAAAATGCAAGAATCATATGTTAGTAGGTAGATGCCTTTTTGCAAGCTAAATACCTTCCTCCTTTCTTATGGGATGAAGCAATACTTTCTTTGCAAATTATATTAGTAATCACACTTGACTCAGTTGTTCTTCCATGAAGCTCCATTAGAATGATGGTATAGAAGAAGCCATTCGACCCCTCTGTGTGTTTGGATGTGTTTTATGGGCTCACATCCCTAATGATTACATAAATAAGTTGGATGCAAAGAGTCATGCTTGCATCATGATGAGACTCTCTGAGGAAAGAGTCCTAAAAGCCTATAGACACCTATTTGAGATGTCAAGACAAAAACAAGTTATTAAGTGAAATTTATGGTTTGATGAGAATTATTCTGGAATTAAGTTGTTGAATATCTCTTCTATATTGTTGCAAGATGATACCTTTGATGTTGTCTATGACATTGGTTCTCATGTTCCATTCTTTAGTCCTTCGAATGGATAGTTGAACTTTGTTCTTGTTTTGACTAGATTGTTGACCTCTGAGTCAACTAGTTCATTGTCCTCTGTATCAACTAGCCTGTCAATTGAAGACCCTTTGAATTTTGATCGACCTGATGAAGTGAACTATGTTTCACCTATTTCTTGTCTACCGAAATGGTATTCCAAGACAATTGAATCTCTTGGAGTTGATGCTGGTGATGTTTCCTTCGGACGAAAAATTTGAAGTCAAAAGAAACATGTTGGTGTTTCCTTGATGACTCATGTACTTGGAAAATACGGACCTTGTTACTAATCAGATATTGAAGGAATGAGATAGAGGAGGTAGGCCATCTGAGATTGAAGTGATTCTTTCTTTGAAAGAATCAAACTTGGAGACTTAGTTCCACGACCATAGGAAGAACACATTGTGCAAAATCATGATGGGTCTAAGACCAAATTCTGAATGGGAGTAGGCCATGCAGATTGAAATTGATTCTTTGCTGAAGAATCAAACTTGGGACTTGGTTCCACGACCATAAGGAAAGAACATTGTAAAATGTCGATGGGTCTACAAGACCAAATTTACCTATGTTGATATTGTTGAGAGATATAAAGCACGCCTAGTCGCGAAGGTATTTTATCAACCAGAAAGCATCGACTTCACTGAAACCTTTTCCCCTGTTGCAAATATGAACTTTGTTCGACTGATTCTTCCCTTACTGCTCATTTTGGAAGGAATATTCATCAAATGGATGTGAAGAGTGTTTTTCTTCATGGACAGCTATCTAAATAAATTTTCATGGAACACACACTTGGTTTTGAGACAGATTCAAAATTGGTTTGTCAACTCAACAAGTCACTTTATGGTTTGAAGTAGGCCCTTCGAGCCCGGTATGCCAAGATCGAAAATTTTCTTCCTTCAACTTGGATTCAAACGATGTGAATATGATCATAGCCTCTATGTTCTCCACACCAAAGGAGACAGTCTAATTGTTTTTGTATATGTATATGATTTACTCATTACTAGAAATAATAATGATCTCATACTTATATTGAAGAACCATCTTGTTGACTCCTTTGATATGATAGTTCTTGGCACTCTACATTATTTTTTGGGTCTTCAAGTATTGCCACTTTGTGATGGATTTTTCATTTCTCAATCTAAATATGTTATGGACCTATTGACATGTTTTAAGATGGATGATTTCAAGCCTTGTGCTACTCCTTTTCAATATGGAGTGAAGCTTACTAAAACCTACCAAACACCCACAGTCGATGCTACACTTTATCGAAAATTGGTCGACAGTCTTATTTACCTTACTTATAGTTGACCTGGAATTTCCTTTGTTGTTAGTGTAGTTTCTTGGTTCATGTAGGACCCCAAAAGAAAGCCATCAAAAATTAGTCAAAAATATTGTTTGCTATATAAAGGGTACCGCTCACTTTGATATCAAGTATTGTTGAAGTTTAGATTCGCTAATCAGCTACGCCAACTCCAACTGGGCTAGCGATAGAGATGATTGGAAGTCTACTTCTAGATATGTATTTCACTATAGCATTGTACCTTTGGTGTGGTCGTGCAAGAAACATAAGGTAGTCTATTTTTTGACTATTGAAGTAGAATATTGTGGTGTTGTTCAAGAAGGTACTGAAGTAGTATGGATTCACCAAATTTTGGGGGATCTTGGCCTTCATTTTCATACCTCAAGTACAATCTACTATGACAACTAGAGTGTCATACAAGTTGTTGACAATCTTGTTTCCCACGCTAAGATGAAACATGTTGAGCTCCATGCTCACTACTTGAGACATATGGTTCATGAAAACATTGTGTCTCTTACATATTGTATAACAGAAGATAAAGTTGTTGATATATTCACCAAACCTTTATTTGAAGCCATATTTATCAATCTCTGCACAATGCTTGGGATTTAAGAAGATGCAATTATGAGGGTTGTTCTAATTATGTAATTTCACCTACTGAAACTCCAAAGTTGTGTGTTGATGGGGGGGTGTTAGAACATCAAGAATTGATGGTTTATCACACATATCCTAGGTTCATTTAGTCGATAGGTCGACCTACATATGGATACAATTGGTCGAGCGATCGACCAACACACCACGCTATTCAGTCGTGTAGTCGACGTTCCTATCGGTTGGATAGTGGACCAATAGTCAAAGATAGTTGAGCGGTGGATCGACTATCCCAAAAATCGACTACAAGTTGGATGTGTAGGAGGTCAATTCAAGTCTTGTCGAGCTAACTTGACATAGCATATTTTTCAAAGTCAACTCTAATAGTCAACGATTACATGTGGACAAGATCATCTGGATTCTATAAAAATCAATTAGATCTTAAGGCTATAAAAAGAGACCCCTTGTGTCACTATCAATCATGGAAATGGATATTATGCAATGAATCATGTGGATCAATATGTACAACATGCATTGTGATGTTATGATCACAGTGTACTCTGCTTAAGTGTTGTAATGGTGTCTTTAGACACCACCCTTTATCTTTGAAATGTTTTGTTCCTCTTTGATTATCTACAATATTGTGTCCTTTGTTTCATGTTGTGTTCCACTCTATTCCCCAACAGTTGGTTCCTTCGGTGTAGAGGGAAATATCTTGAGTTTTTTATCATTAGAGGCATAATACTAATTCCTACAAACAACTTCAAACTCAAAAAGGAAAGTGTCAAGGTCTTCTGAAGTATTTCCATGGAAAAGAGGAAGAGTAGAAGGATTGATATTCTTCCTCTTGGTTTCTCCATTGGTTTCCCTAATGGGGAACTCAAATATTTCAGATTGTTTGTTTCCATCCTCGACCATTGGATGGTGATATGGGGATCCTCCTCCTTCTTTTGAGAAATTTACAAAAAAATATTGCTCCTTCTTGGGGTAAGTCCCAAATTCTTCAATGATTTCGTGTATGTCTGTCTTACAATCAACTTGCTCTTCTTGATTGGTTGTACTTGTTTCAAAAGTGTGAGTTCTAAAAATATACCAAATCTATCTCTAGGTAAATTCATGCATCTAATGAGTTTTGTTTTTCATTTCTTGATGAAAAATGATGAAATGTATGAAATTTTTAGAACCTCCCCAACAATGGCACCAAAACATTATGGGCCAAAGAATTACAAAAAGAATGTAGAACTCCTCAATTGTAACTTTAGATTGTCAACCCAAGAACATTCTTCTTTAATGAGGTATTGTGCACTATGTGTGAAAAATATATAAATGAATCTATCTACTTAGAAAGAATACATGTTAACCCTATGAATGCAAAGGATACTTAATCAACAATAAGATTGAAATGTAAAGAGCGGGAATCAAATGAACGTTGAAACTGAAATTCTACAAAATCATTGAATTGAAGGAGCTGCAAAAAAGAATTGAAAGCACCTAATAATCAAGAGACTAATACTACTAAACTTGACATGAATTAGAGATGAAATAAATGATTTCAAACCCAAGTAAATCTAATAAGCTTCTATGTTGCAAGGATAAAAGGAAAGTACTACAAAACAAAGTTAATTCTACTTCAATTGACCTACTATAAAGTTGAATCAATGTAATACAAAAAAAACTATTTCTACTTGAGTTGACCTGCTACAAAGTTGAAGAAAAACTAATGCAAAACAAAGTTAACAATACCTTATAATCAATGATATGAAACAACTAATCTTACATGGAATTATATGTTGAAAAATACTACAAGAAATGAAGGCTACTTGCATGAAATGATGCATAATAGAAAATAGTAACAAGATGAACTAAAGACAATTGAAGGAAAGGAAATGCACACAAAGGTTCCTTGTTCAGCCTTGAGTGGGACCTACACAAGGATTCTATAGGGAACCTATAAATATTAACAAGATAAAGAGATCTAAAAATAAACTTTAAGCATTAAGATATCGATCCATAAGAATAATCCATCCTCCACAAGTTCAAATTCACTAGATCTACTAGAGTTATCAATTCTTAAAATAGCAAGACTACGCTAAGGATAACCCCTAGCTCCTATTAGCACAAAAATAATACATCAATCAACCCTTCAATCAGTCCTTAATAGAAGGGTTATTGTAATCAAGATCCCTATAATCAGGGGTCAAATCCCCTTTTAGATTATTAACCCTCCTCAATTATAAATTCGAGTTGAGATGGTATTGGACTTAGTGCCTTAGGTCACTGACAGCCTCGCATACCTTGGAGGTTGAAGAGGGGACACAATCCCCCTTTTCTCTCATGTGGATTTTGATGAAGAATCCCCTTGAAATTTGACTTGCTTGAGCAATGGGTTAGTACATCCTTAGACATGCATGAAATTATCAAAGTCGTGACTAAAATAACATACATCACACACTCAATCATACAAATCAATTTATTAATAGCCAATTGCACAGAACCAAATATATTTATATTAATCATGGTCAAAATAGGTCTTATGGAGTACAAAGGTCACATCATCTCAAAAATAAGCCTCATGATACATCAATTGGGAGGCCTATCACAAGCATATACATTGATCACTTTAAGCATTGGTATAATGTCAGCTAGATGTCAGAATACCGACAATAAGCCACAAAACAATTGTTTATCAATGTGACACATGTTAACCATGATGGGTCAAAAGTTCATCAATGTAGTATTTGAAGACCAACATAGTGCTACAAAAATGATTGTACATCACAATGTTGTGTGGTTACCAAAGTGTGTTGGAAGTGTGACAATGTTGGATTACTGAGGGGGGGGTGGGGGTGAATCAGTAATAGAGAAATTATAACCATTTGTAACCAAATAATCCAAGTGTTATATCAATGTAGATTTATCATCTAATAATGATCAATGAACAAATGAACAATCATACACATAAACAATACACCAGTGTTTTACATGGAAACCCAAAGTGGGACAAAAACCACAGAATGTTTTTTCTTATATGTCTTGAAGAATTACATTCATTGGAAGCACCAACTTCCTTTGTTTTCTAGATGCAACTAGAAAGAGACTCCAACCTTGTAGTTTCTCGGGCTACAACCTGAGGGAAACTGCAACTCCCCAATTCTCTGGCTACAACCAGAAGGAGGCTACAACCCCCTATGTTCTCCGGTTACAATCGGAAGGTGGCTACAATCACCTGTCCTTGCCCCATCCAACTGCCCTGAAGTAGAAGTAGAATGATGGAACCAATTTCACACTATCACTATGAGATAATCGTTGTAAACATGTACCAATACACCTAAACCATGCATCAACCATGCATCAACTTGTACCTCAACCTGTAATCAACCTGTACCATAAACAAGTGAATCAACCATGCACCAACCTATACCAAACAACTTGTAATCAACCTGTACCATAAACAAGTGCATCCAACCATGTACCAAGTATGTACCAATCATGTGTCACCTACTCATCAACTATGATTCATCAATATGTACCAACCTCATCAACTATACACCTCATGTATGTGCCAACTCATCAACTACTTGTCTCAACCATGTACCAAACATGTACCTTAACCAAAATCCCTCATCAATTTCATCATCCAAATATGATTTGTAAATCTTTAATAGACCTGATTTATATGATCACATACCTACAAACCTTCCTTAACTTTAACAACAAGAGACTAGCATTTTCATCAAACTTTTCTTTAGTCTCACATGACTAGTTTTGGATTAGTCAACAACTCTAACATGAAATAATCATAACTATGTACCTATAATTAATAAAGATCTGAAACTGATAAAAAAATGTTCTTCAGTGTGTTTTATGCAATTCCTCCAAGTTTCACAACTTGAAACCTCTTAGAAAAGGATTTATAGCAAAAATGGCATACCTTGTTGAATTCTGGCTTATTCTAGAGAGCGACATTGTAAAGCGTGCCCCGCATGGAATATTTGTTGAATAGATATGGAAATGTTACACAGCATACCAAAGACTGTAATGTAAACAAAAAATTTTGTCTTACTGAATTTGGATCTGTTATGAATAAGTTATGACGTTGTTTCCCAAAACACGTGTTTTAGACTAGTTTCAGAACTAGCCACAAACCCTATTTTCCACAGAGTGTAACTCCAAAAATAAAATGACCCGCAAGATGAATTTTTTACCTCAAATACTTGTATATGTTTCCTCAATGGAATAGCAATTTCACGATCTGAATCATTCTAGAAAAAAACTTATTACGAAAATGGTGAGATGACCTGTAAATAACATACCTTAGAAAGCATCATCAAAAGAATTTATCCTCCCTTGAATTCTGGCCTTCTTTTGTTCACCTTCCTTTAGAAATTCGGCTTAGATATCCTTTGGTTACCTCATACACCTATATATATTGAATATTCTCAAGTTTGATCTAAAATGAGAGAGCCTTGCCTCTTATTTATACTCTCCAAGTAGCTTCCTTAAAAACATCTTCTAGGTCACTTTGCCCACTTTCCTTATTTTAGGGTTAACCCACTTCTAATTTCTCCATTAAATTTATTATTTAAATAATTTATTTTTTACTCACTTTGAATTATAGTACACTCATCACTTCACTTTATTATTTACCTTCTAAAATCTCATAAACCACTTTGACTACTTTGACCTTTTGGGGCTTCTAGATGACATATGAGGGTCCTCCAACTTCGTAAGGCCATAACTCTCAAACCGTGAGGATTTATGTGACGTTCCACATACCACCAGAAATTGAATGAGATGTAATATCCATATAGAATAATATTACCTAAAAATATATCAAAACTCATACTATTATCCATCAAACAAACTTGGGTCCATTACCCAAACCTGGTTTCTCCAACTTCTTACGGCCATAACTCTCTAACCGTGAGGAGTTATGTGGCATTCCACATACCACCGAAAATGGAATGACAAGAAATATACATCTAGGATAGTTTCAATGACAAATTCACTGGCCTTCATCTCATTACTCCACAAATAAGCATGGGTTCTCTAACCACACTTCTAGGATAACTCAATCTGCAAAGCGTCTTCCCGTGAGGGATTTCACCATAAGGGGACCACTTTGGAGTTCATCCTTTGTGCTATCAGGATTTATTCAAGGGTTGACATCAATTAAAACCAACCTTAATCAACAATATCCCCCTTTGTCATTGATGGAAACACTCTGATGCAAAACTGAAATTATGTCATGCAATATTTAATTCATATCACTCATGATCCCCTTGGAAACATGCCTATGTCCTCTGCATATATGTGACCATCGTTCCCCCTAGAACCATGCATTTGTCCTCTGAATATGATGAATCTCTCCCCCTTTGTCATCAATGACAAAGGTATCTTTCCATCCAGGGTTGCTCCCCCCTGACTGAATTTTCCTTTTTATGGTGCTTCCTCGTGTACATCTAAGACATATAAGATAAGCATTCAAAAGAATTCATTTTGGAGTAGAAATAAATCTGAGTCTTTGGAGAAGATACTCAAAGGCTTCCCGTGGAAGTGGTTTTGTAAATATGTCTTCCACTTTTTCTTTTGTGCCCACATACTCAACTCTGATGTTCTTTTCTACAACATGCTCCCGTAGAAAGTGATACTTGATTGGAATGTGCTTCGTCTTGAAGTGCTTCACCAGGTTCTTTGAGATACTTATGGCGCTTGTAATATCAAAATAGATTGGAATGGGCTCATCATACACAAATTGCATATCTGTCAGAGTTTGTTTCATCCAAAGAACCTGTGTACAACATGATGTTGTTGCAATATTCTTTGCCTCGGTTGTAGATAAAGATATTGATGATTGTTTCTTTCTTAGCCATGATACTAAACACTCATCCAAGTAGAACATTTCTCCATTGGTCCTTAGTCGGTCATCAATACAACCTACCCAATCTGCATTTGTGTAGGAAATAAGTGATAGATCCTTTCCTTTCAGATACCATAATCCAAACTCTTATGTTCCTTTGAGATATCTGA
>SNQJ01S0069706.1:54260-69931 GCA_010110895.2 Picea sitchensis | reverse complement strand
CATAAAGCATGGCTAGAGATATTGGACTGCACTACCTCATTGTCACTCCCATGTGCACAACCTTTTGTTTACTGTTGAATTCTTAGACAATTATTTTGTTGAAAATGGGAACACTTGCAACCTCCATTATGATGTATGAGGTTTCCAATAGTGAACCAACCAGTAATAAATACTTGCAAGAATCAAACCATAGAAAATTTACCATAATTTTCCATAAAAATGTTGTCACCGCCACTATAGGAATATATAGAGGAAAGTACCAGCTAGCAAAGGCTTGAACACTATGAAAGCATAGCCTTGGCCTTTTGTTTCTATGGAATTAGATGTTTGTGTTTTTCAGCATGGAGGTTTTCTTCATAATTGCCTCTTGATATAAAATTATAGATAAGAATGTGCCCCTTCACCCTTTCATGGAAACCAATAGAAAGAAATGAGATGGTAATTCCTGTGCACAATATTCAACTGATGATCTTGGTGATACTAGATTATCCTCCTCACTTGTACTTACAATTAGCTATGAGGCCTTACGAAGTTTGTTCATTTTGATGAAAACCTTTCTTATTGGATCATGAGAGATCTCAAAATTTAAGATTTATTTGTCTCAAACTACAAACCTTCATAGATTTTGATCCCTACATCAAATACATTGGCCAACCTTCATAGATTTTGATCCCTACATCAAATACATTGGCCAACTAGTTATTGGTCTTCGTCTTTAATAAATATGACATTATAGCTCTATGCTTGAGAATATACCATGGAAAAACAATTGGAACCTCTCTAAGAACACAAAGAAACACCACTACTTGTTTGAGAATAAAAAATGACATGGATATGTGATTTGTGGTCTATTAACGACGACTTCTTTCTCTCTATCATTGTCTAGTTTGTAACCAATAACTCTAAAACAACCTTGTATGGTTGTCGAATAAACTATAATCACATTGAGGCAATTGAATCCCTATGATCAAATTGAAAAAATATCAACAAAGATAAATGCCAAAAATTAAGAGGTGAGGAATCTTTGTGGCTTCTAAGCATGGAGACATTGTTCATCTTTCTATATTAAGCCATGAAATCTAAGATAAAATATAATGAAAGGAAATATGTTTTGATACCACAAAGGCACTACGCACTAGCCTGGGAAAAAGAATGGACCTACCTACAAGAAAAAACACCCTCTAGAAGCGTGTGACCTATAGAAGAAGCTTGAAAATAGGGGAAATGCATCTATAACATAGGGATAATAAATAAGGTTGCCCGAGGTAAATTAAAAGTCACGGGGTAAAATAGTATGAATTAAGGTAGCAAAAGGTAGTTGTATTCTAGTAAATCATTGAGGTTGATGTTTGTTGGCACGGGGGCAGACCAAGGGTTCAACACTACAACAGCACACCAACAAAACCCTGACTACCGACCCTTTCAGCAACACCTGTGAAGAAGATGAAGTCTCACCCAAGGTAGAGGCAAGGGTGGTTGCAGGACTCAGGTGTCTGCAACCTAAGCTGGGACACAGAACTGTGATTGTAATACTTAACAGACTACTTAGCAGTGATATTTATCAATAGTCAATTATTTAGTTACAACGCAGTTAAACCCTAATCACAGTACAACGTAGTGGTCAACCAAATCTGGCATCTAGCAGCACTTAGCACGAAAGAACAGATCAGATCTAGTAGATTCAAGCACTAAGCACATTCATATAAGTCTGACCTAACATCCATATACATCATTAGCACAAAGCATAAACAAATATATCTATCTATATCAAATCACTTAGCAAGTAAACACATCAACACATTGCACAAAGCAGAGCAACACAACATATACGTGGTTCACCCCCACCATGGGGCTACGTCCACCAACTCTTTTTCTTTATTAGTTTCTTCAATAGGTTACAAGAACAAAGCCTCAAAACCGTACTCTGCATAGGACAGGAGATCTACACAGCTCGCTAGATCCTCCTTCCCCGAGTATATCTAAGCACACAGCCTTCTGCAGCCTCTTACAATGACTTGCACTTAGCTTTGCAAGTCTCACACAGTATGCATAGAGAACTTACAATCTTGATCACACAGATCCAACTTTATCACTTAGATATTTCTTATGACTTCCTCTATCATTACATCGCCTAGCCTTCTATTTATACTTAAAAAATAGGCCTAAACATGGGTAAACCCATGGGCCGACATCCCATACCCGTTACATAATCCCAAATCCCAAAAAGGACCCAAAAATGGGCCAAGATCCCACGATCTCTGCTTCATCTTGCGCTCTTCCTTCGACAGGTTGTCGAAGTCCCAAAATAGGTCAAACTTGACCAAGGATTTCCCAAAACTTGGTCAAGGGCCAACATGCCCCCAACACTCACCTGTGACTCATCCCGAGTCACTCTGATCTAGGTAGTTCTTCTTCAAAATCCTCGAGCGTAGCTCGAGCTGCTTTGACTTGTTTTTGTGCCTTGGCCTCTTGTTCAGTGAACTCTTGGATGACTGCGTCGTTGATAGGTCCTTCAAGGCGTTGTTCAGTTGTAGTGACAACCTGCTCCAGTTCTGCTCCTCGGCCTTCTACCTCTGTAAAAAATTGGTAAGCCTTATCTTGTACAGGTTGGAGCCTCTGAGTTACTTCCATAACTCTGCTCTGGATAGTGTGGATTTGTTGTTGGGCACTGCGCTACTCTTGGGATCACTTCATTCTTTCCACAACTGCCAGGGGCTTCATCTACGCTTGTATCGTTTTGGCTTGATACTTCGCCTCTTGGAGCTGCGACTCCAGTGCCTTCAGTCCTGGATTCTCAGTGAGTTGCTCATAGGCCTGGACACTGCGATCAGTGAGTTTCTTACATTCCATAGCAAGGGATTTTATTCTCTCAACTACCCTTCGAGCAGTTGTTGCTCTTTGATCCCTTACATCCTGTGGGGTCTTAGGTACTGTGCGGAGCTCTAAGTCTGCTATGCATTGTTGTAGCTGTCGGATAACTTCTGTGAGCTGCTCTACTTGCTGCGTGACTTGATCCTCTGCCTTAATTTCTACGACTGTCACAGAATGAAGTGATCTGCTGACCACTTATTTCACTTCGAGTTGCTCCATGAGCAATTGTTCTTTTCCTTGTTGTAGTTGTTCTTTTTCTTCATCAAACTTTGCTTGGAGAGCAATCTTTTCCTGTTCTGTAGCTCGACATTGTTCTACAAGTACTCCTTGCACTTGCGTCAAAGCCTAGGTGGCTTGTTCTGTTTCCTCTTGTGCTCATCGAAGGTGAGCTTCGACTGTCTCAGCTAGTCGACAGAGTTCGTCTGGCTCATCTCCCAACTCTGTTTCTCCCGCTGGTAGAGGCACAGTGGAGACTGCGCGACTCGACTGAAGAGCTTGTTGTACCCCTCCAAGTTCGACTTCAATCCTATCATACATTTCTTCCTTCTTCACTTATTGTTTCTCTTCTATCTCTAGTGAAGCATTGATTAGGGCGACTATGATGAATTCAAAGTCATCGGAGGTGAAGACAGTCTACATCTTGGTCATGGAGGCTTTTGATTTCTTCCAGGAAGAAGGTTTCGAGGGGGAAACCTTCCTCTTATTTAAAGGGTCAACCTCGTCTTTGGGCAGTGTTACTTCGCCTGGTCTCTGTTCAGCTTCTACTTCATCACCACCCCCTCGGTCTGGTGACATGGAAGCAGTCTTCACTGAGGTGTTGCTTAAGTTTTGGGCCTCCTCAGTCTTCTTCTATCTGTTGGTTCCGGGTGTATTATGTTCTTTATGAGTGTCCTATGGGCTGTATATATAATATATCTCTGCGGGGTTGCCGGGGATAAGGAGGTCAGCGGACCATTCCTTGGTGATCTCCTCAAGGTCTTCTTCTATAAGTTTGTAATATGACTGGAGCTGCTCTTGATGTTCATCTTCTCGCGTTGTAATGTATAGAAAGTGTCAATCTGCGCTGAACTTCATTAGTGGTCAGAACCTTTGTAGGGTGATCGAAGTCATGCGAGGCTCGACTTCAATGGATTTCTTTAGCTTGAGGTAGTATGTATGAAACACAGCATTCGACTGCCACTGTTTGTTCATATCAGTTGAATACCACGGGGTAGCGAACTTTTCATAACGGCTCTATGTCGGGGAAGGTCACTCCTTCCGGCATCTCCTAGGCAATAAATGCAATCAGGACCAGGAGCCATCTAAAATGAAATTCATAACCCTGATCCTGTGCTTCTCGGCAATCTAGTTCCAAATAGTTGACTAGGTACTTTTCCCAGTTCATCTGTAGGTCTTCCGCGCACTTCCCTGCGAGGTCAACAACAAAGTCGGTGACCTGCGTAGGTCGGTTGTTCCTTACTAAATTTCTAGCTATCAGTTGACATGCGAGGCGCACTGCGCCACTCTGAATGGAAGCTACCTTGTAGTCTCTTGTTCCCTTCTCAACGTCGCCATATGTATCCTTGATTTTCTGTGCAAGTGCGCGATCTGCTACTTTTCCTGGATAAAATTCTTCTAGGTCGTGTCCTTGCATACTCAGTCCTGTGATCATGTGGATCAACTGTAATGTGGAGGTATATCCATAAGTAGCCTCCATGGTAACACGATAGTATAATCTTGACATAGGCATTGAATTCTTGGTGTCTTCTGAAGTGTCGGATCTTCATGACATTCAGCAGGGTGGACTGTGCAAGGTTCATCGTTCATGATGGAGGGATGATCTTCGAGTTCTTCCCTTTTGTTCTAGTTAGGTACTTGTATGGGGTGAGCATACCATAGATCTTTCGATCTCCAAGGTTGAAGTCGTTGAACTTCAACGTTGTGATCTTGTCCTGCTCTGTTCGAACTATGTGTATCCCCTTCGGGAGGTATGCAGTGACCATAGTGTACTCGTAGTCTCTTGGCAAACTATCACGATTCACCGCGCCAGCCAGAGGCGGGATGTATTCGAGCAATATGGATGGAATCAACTTCACGTTTTCTAGGCCATCTTTATGCTTGGTTCTCTTCTCTACTGATGGTCGAGATGGCCCCGATCCACGAGAAGTCGACGGAGAGGCTTACAATCCTCTCGTCGATGATGCTTGTACACCTATAGACATCGACATGACTCGTTCAATCATGAGGTCAATCATAATTTCTTCGACAACTCTCTCTGCTGCACTTAACTCATCCGACATACACGCTCGGGGTTGGAAATATTCGGGTTCAAGGAGTAACTTAGACACTGCAATAGGATAGAAGGCAATATCACAATGATCACTGTATAAAATCAACAAGTCTGCAGGCTCAAATTCACGATTACCAAAAGTGTTCTCGGTGCATGGCACGACGAGATAAATAGATAACTTGGCAACGGATTTCTTGCAACGGTCGAGAAGCCTTCATTAACTTTTTAATGTCTGTTATGGTGCGGTCCAACGGTTTGGTGGCGAACCATAAATGCCTTTCTACTCGTTCGAAGGGTTGGTCGAACGGTTATATTGGTCCCAACAGCTATTTTTCTTCTCCGTGGCAAAGCGTCATGTGACGCTGCTCTGTTATCCCAACGAAGCTCCAATTTTTCAGATTTTCCTTCTGTGAAGTTCCCTCTGGAACCTTCTATAACTTGTCGATCTTAGCTCTCTTCTTACTTAGTTTTCTATCTTTCTTTCCAGTGAGCTTCGCCTCGGTATGACCTTTTCCATTCTGATTCTTATATTCTTTTGGCATAGTTACTTCGCACTGTTGATATTCTTTCCTAAGAGACAAGGGTGATACTTCTTCTTTATCTAGAATAGGTACTTAAATCTTATGTGGGTCTTCTAGTGTTCTTGCAACTTTGATATCCGGGTTTCTGGTGTTAAATATATTCTATTTGTTCTTTCGTTCTTCAATCAAGTGTGCAATCCTTTTAGTCATGAAATCTTTTAACTCTTACTTCTTCTGCTCTAAAACTTCTTTTTCTTCTTTCCTTCTGGCTTGATCTCTTTCAATCCAAGGTTTTCCTAGTAACATGGTAAATGGGGCGTTGTTCTCAATAAATTTAATAATCTCAAAATCTTCCTCTGTCGAAGTTCCATTGGCATTCATAGATATTTGGGTGAGCTTTCCACATAGGTTTATCATCTTTCCTCTAAATAGACCTAGTCCTCCTAATGAAGGAATCATAGCAAGCCTTCCTATAGCTTCCCAAGTTTTTTCTGTCATGATATTCACCTACGTTTCCTTATCCAGAACACATTCAGTGTTGAAGTCTCATATTTTTTCTTCAAGGCATTCTTTTTCTTTGAAGATCTCTGATAAACTAACATGTCGGTGGTCATTCAGGGTTTCTTTTATCTGTAGCAATAATTTCTCTGATTCTTTCTGAGATTCTGCCATTTATGGATCTGCCTTAGGGTTTTCTTGTCCCGTGTTCATTTCTTCAAGCTTAGCAATCATTCTAGGGCAATCAAATACTTCATGGTCCATAGCTTTGCAACAAAGACAATTAGGTCTTCTCCCAGGGCATTCCTTAGCAAGATGTCATGGTTTTCTGCAATTGTAGTAGAGGGTTGATCCTCTCTTTATTTTAAATGATTCCCAACTCTTTTTATGTTGTGCGTTAGGGTCATAGTAGATGACCTGTAAACATTTATTTCTAGGATCCTACATCCACTGTTTAGTCCAAACATTCTTTCTATGCATAGGTATAACATATCTTTGACTATTCTTATCAAATCTACGCATATCAAACCTTATTTCATCTATTAGTGTCCTAGTTTTCAAGCTAGGATAGAATCTATCAAACATACCTAGATCCATGCTTTAGAAACTAAAATTTCCACTTATCTTACTTCTACAGAGCACAAAGCTTTCAGATCTAGAAATTTTCACTATTCTTACCTTTATCAGAGCACAAAGCTTGCAGATCTTACCTCTTTTCTTCAGATCTGACCTATTTTCTTCATATCGGGCTTCTTTCTTTAGCACAGATATTTATAAATCAAGTAAAATATTGCACACTAGAACGACAGATCTATGCACAGAGCTTTCACAGTTTTAGGTCAGATCTTTGCACAAAGCTTCCTCTTCCTTAGTTCCCAGCAATCACAGTTTCAGGTCTCGGCAACGGAACCATTTGTTGGCACAGGGGTAGACCCAGGGTTCAACGCTACAACATCGCACCAACAAAACCCTAACTACCGGCCCTTTAGGCAACACTTGCGAAGCATATGAAGTCTCACCCGAGGTGGAGGTAGGGGTGGTTGCAGAAATCAAGTGTCTAAAACCTTAGCTGGGACACAGATGTATGATTGTAATACTTAACAAGGCACTTAGCAATGATATTTATCAATATTCAGTTCTTTAGTTACAACGCAGTTAAACCCTAATCATAGTATAGTGCAGTGGTCAGCCAGATCTGACATCTAGCAGCACTTAGCACGAAGGAATAGATCAGATCTAGCAAATTCAAGAACTAACAACATTCATATAATTCTAGCCTAACATCCATATACATCATTATCACAAAGCATAAACAGATCTATCTATCTATATCAAAGCACTTAGCAAGTAAAGACATAAACACATCAACATATTGCACAAAGCAGAGCAACACAACATATACGTGGTTCACCCCCACCCTGGGGCTATGTCCACCAACTCTTCTTCTTTATTAGCTTATTCAATAGGTTACATGCACAGAGCCTCAAAACCTTACTCCGCATAGGACATGAGATCTGCGCAGCTCACTAGATCCTCCTTCCCCGAGTAGATCTAAGAACACAGCCTTCTGCAGCCTCTTACAATGACTTGCACTTAGCTCTACAAGTCTCACATAGTATGCACAGAGCACTTACAATCTTGATCACACAGATCCAACTTTATCACTTAGCTATTCCTTATGACTTCCTCTCTCATTACATCACCTAGCCTTCTATTTATACTTTACAAAATAGGCCTAAACATGGGTAAACCCATGGGTCGACATCCCATACCCGTTACATAATCCCAAATCCCAAAAAGGACTCAAAAAGGGGCCGAGATCCCGCGATCTCTACTTCATCTTGCGCTCCACCTTCGACCGACTGTCGAAGTCCCAAAATAGGTCAAACTTGACCAAGGATTTCCCAAAACTTGGTCAAGGGCCAATAGGCCCCCAACACTCACCTGTGACTCGTCCTGAGTCACTCTAATCTGGGTGGTTCTACTTCAAAATCCTCGAGCGTAGCATGAGTTGTTTCGACTTGTTGTTGTGCCTTGGCCTCCTGTTCAGTGAACTCTTCGATAACTACATCGTTGACAGGTCCTTCAAGGCGATGTTCAGTTGTAGTTACAACCTTCTCCAATTCTTCTCCTTGGCCTTCTACCTCTGTAAATGATTGGTAAGCCTTATCTTGTATAGGTTGGAGCCTCTGAGTTACTTCCATAACTCTTCTCTGGATAGTGTGGATCTACTTGGGCAGTGCACTGCTCTTGGGATCGCTTCATTATTTCCACAGCTGCCAGGGGCTTCAGCTACGCTTATATCATTTCATCTTGATACTTCGCCTCTTTGAGCTGTGACTCTAGAGCCTTCAGTTCTAGATTCTCAGTGAGTTTCTCGTAGGTCTGGGCACTACGATCAATGAATTGCTTACATTCCATAGCAAGGGATTTTATTCTCTCAACTGCGCTTCGAGTAGTTTCTTCTCTTTGATCCCTTACATCCTGTGGGGTCTCAAGTACTGCGCGGAGCTCTAAGTCTGCTATGTGTTGTTGTAGATGTTGGATAACTTCTATGAGCTACTATACTTGTTGTGTGACTCAATCCTCTTCCTTTATTTCTACGACTGTCACAGAATGAAGTGCTCTACTGACCGCTTCTTTCACTTCAAGTTGCTCCACGAGCAACTGTTCTTTTCCTTGTTGTAGTTGTTATTTTTCTTCATCAAACTTTGCTTGGAGAGCAATCTTTTCCTGTTCTGCAGCTCGGCGTTGTTCTACAAATACTCCTTGCACTTGCGTCAAAGCTTGGGTGGCTTGTTATGTTTCCTCTTGTGCTCGTCGAAGGCAAGCTTCGACTGTCTCATCTAGTCGACGGAGTTGGTCTGGCTCATCTCCCAACTCTGGTTCTCCTGATGGAAGAGGCATAGTGGAGACTACGTGACTGGACTGAAGAGCCTATTGTACCCCTCGGAGTTTGACTTCAATCCTATCATACATCTCTTCCTCCTTCGCTCCTTGTTTCTCTGCTATCTCCAGTGAAGCATCGTTCAAGGCAGATATCATGAAGTTAAATTCATCAGAGGTGAGGACAGTCTGTATCTTGGCCATGGAGGCTTTCGATTTCTTTCGGGAAGAAGGTTTTGGGGGGGGGGGACCTTCCTCTTCTTCAAAGGGTCAACCTCGTCTCTGGGCAATGTTACTTTGCCTGGTCTCTATTCAGATTCTACTTCGTCACCACCCCCTCGGTCAGGTGACATGGAAGCAGTCTTCACTGAGGTGCTCCTTAAGTTTTGGACCTCCTCAGTCTTCTTTTGTCTGCTGGTTTTGGGTGTATTCTATTCTTTATGAGTGTCCTATGGGCTGTCAATATCAGATATCTCTGTGGGGTTGGCAGGGATAAGGAGGTCAGTGGACCATTCCTTGGTGATCTCCTCAAGGTCTTCTTCTGTAAGTTTGTAATATAACTAGAGTTTCTCTTGATGTTCATCTACTCGCATTGTAATGTATATAAAGTGTCAATCTGCGTTGAACTTCATTAGTGGTCGGAACCTTTGTAGGGTGTTTGGATTCATGTGAGGCTTGGCTTTGATGGCTCGCTTTAGCTGAAAGTAGTATGTATGAAACACAACGTTCGACTGCCATTTTTTGTTCATATCAGTTGAATACCACGGGGTAGTGAACTTCACGGCAAGTGGTTCGAACGGATCTATGTTGGGGAAGGTCGCTCCTTCCAGCATCTTCGAGGCAACAAATGCATCAGTACCAGGAGCCAGCTAAAATGAATTTCATAACCATGATCATGTTCTTCTCGGCAATCTAGTTCCAACTGGTTAACTAGGTACTTCGCCCAGTTCATCTGTAGGCCTTCTGTGCACTTCCCTGCGAGGTCAACAACAAATCCAGTGACCTGCATAGGTCAGTTCTTCCTTACTAAATTTCTAGCTATCAGTTGACATGCGAGGTGAAATGTGCCACTCTGGATGGAAGCTACCTTGTAGCCTCTTGTTCCTTTCTCAATATCGCCATATGTATCCTTGATTTTCTGTGCAAGTGCGTGATATGTTGCTTTTCCTAGATAAAAGTCATGCGGGTCGGGTCCTTGCATATTCAGTTGTGTGATCCTGTGGATCAGATTTGGATCAACTGTAATGCGGCGGTCTAGCCATAAGTAGATGCCATGGTAAAATGATAGATGCAGCTTGACACAGGCGTTGACTTCCTGGTGTCTTCTGAAGTGTAGGATATTCATGACATTCAACAGGGTGGATTGCGCGAGGTTCATCATCCATGATTGAGGGATTGTCTTTGAGTTCTTCCCTTTTGTTCTAGTTAAGTACTTATATGGGACAAGCATACCATAGATATTTCGATCTCCGAGGTTGAAGTCGTTGATATTCAACGCTATGATCTTGTCCTGCTCTGTTCGAACTGCACTTATCCCCTTTGGGAGGTACGCAGTGACCATGGTGCACTCGAAGTCTCTTGGAACACTATCTGGATTCACCATGTCAGCCAGAGGTGGGATGTATTCGGGCAATATGGATGGAATCAACATCATGTTTGCTAGGTCGTCTTTATGCTTGGTTCTCTTCTCTACTAATGGTGGGTATGGCCCCGATCTGCGAGCAGTCGACAGAGAGGCTTGCAGTCCTCTTGTTGATGATGATTGTACACATGTAGACATCGACATGACTCGTTCAGTCAAGACGTCGATCAGAACTTCTTCGACAAGTCTCTTTGTTGCGCTAAACTCATCTGACATACATGCTTGGGGTTGGAAATATTCGGGTTCGAGGAGTAACTTAGACACTACAATAGGATAGAAGTCAATATCACAATGATCACTGTATAAAATCAACAAGTCTGTGGGCTCAAATTCACGATTATCAAAAGTGTTCTCGGTGCATGGCGCGATGGGATAAATAGATAACTTGGCAACAGATTGCTTGCAATGGTTGAGAATCCTTCAATAACTCTATTATGTCTGTTATGGTGCGGTCCAACGGTCTAGTGGCAAACCATAAATTCCTTTCTACCCATTTGGAGGGTCGGTCGAACGGTTATATAATTTCCTAATGGCTATATTTCTTCGCCATGGCGAAGTGCCATGTGACACTGCTCTGTTATCCCGGTGAAGCTCCAATTTTGTAGATTTTCCTTCTGCGAAGTTCCCTCTGGAACCTTTTGTAACTTGTCGATCTTATCTCTCTTCTTACTTAGTTTTCTATCTTTCTTTCCAGTGAGCTTCATCTCGATATGCCTTTTTCCATTTTAATTTTTATCTTCTTTTGGCATAGTTACTTCGCATTGTTGAGATTAATTCCTAAGAGTCGAGAGTGATACTTCTTCTTTATTTGGAATAGGTACTTCAATATTCTGTGGGTCTTCTAGTGTTCTTGCAACTTCGATATCTGGGTTTTTGGTGTTAAATAGATTTGATTTGTTCTTCCGTTCTTCAATCAAGTGTGTGATCCTTCTAGTCATGAAATCTTTTAACTCTTGCTTCTTCTTCTCTAAAAATTATTTTTCTTCTTTCCTTCTGGCCTGATCTCTTTCAATCCAAGGTTTTCCTAGTAACATGGTAAATGGGGCGTTGTTCTCAATAAATTTAATAATCTCAAAATCTTCCTTTGTCGAAGTTTCATTGGCATTCATAGATATCTGGGTGAGCTTTCCACATAGGTTTATCATCTTTCCTCTAAATAGACCTAGTCCTCCTAATGAAGGAATCATAGTAGGCCTTCTTATAACTTCCCAAGTTCTTGTTGTCATGATATTCACCTGTTTTTCCTCATCCACAACACAGTCAATGTCGAAGTCTCATATTCTTGCTTCAAGGCATTATTTTTCTTTGAAGATCTCTGATAAACTGACATGTCGGCGGTCATTCAGGGTTTCTTTTATCTGTTGCAATACTTTCTTTGATTCTTTCTGAGGTTCTGCCTTTTCTGGATCTACCTTAGGGGTTTTTTGTCTCATGTTCATTCCTTCAAGCTTAGAAATCATTCTAGGGCAATCCAATACTTCATGGTCCATAGCTTTGCAACAAATACAACTTGGTCTTCTCCCAAGGCATTCCTTAGAAAGATGTCTTGGTTTTCTGCAACTGTAGCAGAGGGCTAATCCTCTCTTTCTTTTAAATGATTCCTAGCTCTTTTTATGTTGTGTGTTAGGGTCATAGTAGCTAACCTACAAACATTTCTTTCTAGGATCCTGCATCCACTTGTTAGTCAAAACATTCTTTCTATGCATAGCTATAACATATCTTTCACTATTCTTATCAGATCTACGCATATCAAACATTCTTTCATCTATTAGTGCCCTAGTTTTCAAGCTAGATCCATACTTTAGAAACTAAAATTTCCACTTATATTACTTCTACAGAGCACAAAGCTTTTAGATCTAGAACTTTTCACTATTCTTACCTTTATCAGACCACAGAGCTTGCAGATCTTACCTCTTTTCTTCATATCTGACCTATTTTCTTCAAATCGGGCTTCTTTCTTTAGCACAGAGCTTTATAAATCAAGTAAAATACTACGCACTAGAATGACATATCTATGCACAGAGCTTTCACAGTTTCAGGTCGGATCTTTGCACAAAGCTTCCTCTTCCTTAGGTCCCATCAATCATAGTTTCAGGTCCCGGCAACAGAACCATTTGTTGGCATAGGGGCAGACCCAAGGTTCAATGCTACAACAACGGACCAACAAAACCCTAACTATCGGCCCTTTCAGCAACACCTGTGAAGAATATGAAGTCTCACCCAAGGTAGAGGCAGGGTAGTTGCAGGACTCAGGTGTCTGCAACCTTAGTTGGGACATAGATCTGTGATTGTAATACTTAACAGATCACTTAGTAGTGATATTTATCAATATTCACTTCTTTAGTTACAATGCAGTTAAACCCTAATCAAAGTACATCACAGTGGTCAACCAAATATGTCATCTAGTAGCACTTAGCATGAAGGAACAGATCAGATCTAGGAGATTCAAGAACTAAGAACATTCATATAAGTCTGACCTAACATCCATATACATCATTAGTACAAATCATAAACATATCTATCTATCTATATCAAAGCACATAGCAAGTAAAGACATAAACACATCAACACGTTGCACAAAGCAGAGCAACACAACATATGCGTGGTTCACCCCCACCCTGGGGCTACATCCACCAACTCTTCTTCTTTATTAGTTTCTTCAATAGGTTACATGCACAGAACCTCAAAACCTTACTCCGCATAGGACAAGAGATCTCTGCAGCTCGCTAGATCCTCCTTCCCCAAGTATATCTAAGCACACATCCTTCTGCAACCTCTTACAATGACTTGCACTTAGCTCTGCAAGTCTCACACAGTATGCACAGAGCATTTACAATCTTGATCACACAGATCCAACTTTAGCACTTAGTTATTCTTTATGAATTCCTCTCTCATTACATAGCCTAGCCTTCTATTTATACTTTACAAAATAGGCCTAAACATGGGTAAACCCATGGGCCGACATCCCATACCCGTTACATAATTCAAAATCCCCAAAAGGACCCAAAAAGGGGTCGAGATCCCATGATCTTTGCTTCATCTTGCGCTCTGCCTTCGACAGGCTGTCGAAGTCCCAAAATAGGTCAAACTTGACCAAGGATTTCCCAAAACTTGGTCAAGGGCCAACAATGTCTAAGCTTCCAAATTATTGAGGTTGATGGTACTCTACATTCATAGGTGAGCATTTTTACTAGATTGTTGAGTTATAGGGGAAACTTGCACTTCTGAGTGAGCAATTTCTCAAGTGAGAGTGATTCATTGGGTTAGAGCTCTTTGCTTCCTTTGGAGGTGAGCAATTTTACTTATGGTGGTAACTTTGCCAATAATAAATCCAAAAGTAATTTCCAACTCACCATAACATTAACTAGTTAGTTCATATTGGGATTAAGATGCTAATTCATTGAGTTTAATGGTATTTTGCTTCTTAAGGTGAGCGAAATTGTTGAAGAATAAGTGTCATTTCCAATTGTTGGATTAATGAGATTGTGCCATCCTAGGACAATGATTTCACATTTTCTTAAGTATTTTCCAAAAATGAAGCTCAATAAATCATTGAACTCCTTCTATATGCATGCATTCAATGAGGTTGATATCACTAGGCTCAAGCTCGTGAGTTGTAGAACTGTTGGGTTTGACTTGAGTGATTTGACTTCTTGTAGATAAATCTTTTCTTGCCTAGTGAATTGATGCCAAGCTTGGGAAAATAAAATCAATAATCAAAGGTGCTCATTGAATGTGCATTTCAAAAATAATAATATCACCATCGATTAAAAAATGAGTACCATGCATGCCTCTATATTCCTCTTTGTTACTTGAAAGAAGTATGCCACTATATACAAGGTGTTACTCATCATCAACAAGCTCCAAACAAAGCAATCGTCAAGAAATCTAATGAGGAGTTCATTAAAAAAAATGTTTCCCTACAATTAAAAATGGTCCCTTGTTTTTTTAGATTCGTAAATGCATAACTCCCACATACAACCTAAAAAATACATCTCGTCTAAAGAAAGGCATAGAGAACACCAAGAGATTTTCAATTCCTGGTCAAATGACATATGATACTACTCCTTTAGTACCTTTTGCTAAACATGTAGTAGAAAATCACTTATTGATAAGATTTTTTTTTAATGGATTTCAATCTTCTAGAGATAGAAATTTATTTATATTAGTTCCATTGTGATCAAGGACCTCGAAAACCTTAATCTATCCTTTTTTAAATTCCTAGTACTTCATTCGATCAAATCGTGAAATAACACACTAACAGGGCTTGCATGCCAAAGGTTGGTCCTTGTATGGTGTGTTTCATCAATCGCTTTGGTGATTCTATGTTGTAATACCATCACTATCATATATTCTTTGATCAACATTATGTCATAGTCTAATTCATTGCAAGTGAATCTGTCAATTTATGCTCAAAATCTATTGGAACACTAGCTTAGGCATATGGGAATGTCATTAAAATATTTGGAATGCTTCATAACATGGATGAGTGAGTATTTGTGATAAAAAAAAAACACTATAAATTTCATAATCAAATATGTAATGCTTTCACAGTTGTTGTTTTCAAAATATTCTCAAATTTACCATTTCACTTACTATCCTCACTAGACTTGAAACCGCAATGCTCAAGTTAGATAACATGTGATATCAATAATTCATTTGTACATTTTCGATGCACAATCCTACCAACAACCACATGGTGTAATGTTGATAACAATTGTTCTTATATCACCATTGGGTCGTCTCACTTATCGCTAGCATATTTAATATTATTCTATAAAAACTCAGTAACACCATATATGTGGTGCTGAAAAGAATTACTTATATTCATGATGGTCTATCCTTACATATTGAATCATTTCGGGTACTTGCACATCTCCATGAACAAAAAGACACAGTGGATTTCTCTATTGTCCCTCTTTTTCTATCAAGTTATACCTACTAGGTGCTTTGATTAGGGGGTTACCCACATACTCAACAAGAG
>SNQJ01S0069706.1:39129-54250 GCA_010110895.2 Picea sitchensis | reverse complement strand
TATTCCTCTTTGTTACTTGAAAGAAGTATGCCACTATATACAAGGTGTTACTCATCATCAACAAGCTCCAAACAAAGCAATCGTCAAGAAATCTAATGAGGAGTTCATTAAAAAAAATGTTTCCCTACAATTAAAAATGGTCCCTTGTTTTTTTAGATTCGTAAATGCATAACTCCCACATACAACCTAAAAAATACATCTCGTCTAAAGAAAGGCATAGAGAACACCAAGAGATTTTCAATTCCTGGTCAAATGACATATGATACTACTCCTTTAGTACCTTTTGCTAAACATGTAGTAGAAAATCACTTATTGATAAGATTTTTTTTTAATGGATTTCAATCTTCTAGAGATAGAAATTTATTTATATTAGTTCCATTGTGATCAAGGACCTCGAAAACCTTAATCTATCCTTTTTTAAATTCCTAGTACTTCATTCGATCAAATCGTGAAATAACACACTAACAGGGCTTGCATGCCAAAGGTTGGTCCTTGTATGGTGTGTTTCATCAATCGCTTTGGTGATTCTATGTTGTAATACCATCACTATCATATATTCTTTGATCAACATTATGTCATAGTCTAATTCATTGCAAGTGAATCTGTCAATTTATGCTCAAAATCTATTGGAACACTAGCTTAGGCATATGGGAATGTCATTAAAATATTTGGAATGCTTCATAACATGGATGAGTGAGTATTTGTGATAAAAAAAAAACACTATAAATTTCATAATCAAATATGTAATGCTTTCACAGTTGTTGTTTTCAAAATATTCTCAAATTTACCATTTCACTTACTATCCTCACTAGACTTGAAACCGCAATGCTCAAGTTAGATAACATGTGATATCAATAATTCATTTGTACATTTTCGATGCACAATCCTACCAACAACCACATGGTGTAATGTTGATAACAATTGTTCTTATATCACCATTGGGTCGTCTCACTTATCGCTAGCATATTTAATATTATTCTATAAAAACTCAGTAACACCATATATGTGGTGCTGAAAAGAATTACTTATATTCATGATGGTCTATCCTTACATATTGAATCATTTCGGGTACTTGCACATCTCCATGAACAAAAAGACACAGTGGATTTCTCTATTGTCCCTCTTTTTCTATCAAGTTATACCTACTAGGTGCTTTGATTAGGGGGTTACCCACATACTCAACAAGAGAAATAATGCATAGATCAAAGAAATTTATCCTCGTTCCTTTTCACTACACAAAGTTACTTATTTATAACTTTCCATAGATCTCCATCCTTTCTATTAATTGTTTCAGATGCAAAAGTTTCATTATAACACAAGAATCAATGTATTAAATAGCTTTAACATTAGACCACACAGTGTTATAGGTAATACTCCATGAAATGTTATGAAAGATGCAACAATGGAGGTATGAATTAATGTTATCTTTGTTGGAATATTGAGAGAGGGGGTGAATCAATATGAACACTTTTGCCACTTTTAACCACAAATATAAATGTCAACTTTATTAGCAGTATATCATCAATGTATCATAAGTATATCATAAGCATATAAACAAGAGAAACATCACATCAAATACACGGTACACCAAAATTTATGTGGAAACCCAAATGGGAGAAAACCATAGAATGATTTCTTATATGTCAAAGATTACATTCATTAGAAGCACAAACTTCCCAATTCTCCAACTGCAATTGGAAGGATGCTACAAACCCCCATTTACATGATCCAACCTGAAGGAAGCTACAACTCCCTCAATTCTTTGGCTCCAACCAGAAGGAGGATACAACCATGTGATTCTCAGGCTCCAACTACCTATGTTCTCTAGAACGAACTAGAAGGAGGCTACAACCCCCTTTCCTTGCCCCATCCTTTTGCCCTGAAATATAAATGTAGACCAACCGTCAATACCACTATCACTATCACTGTCACTGCCACTGTCACTATCATTGTCACTACCTCTGTCATTGTCACTTCCATTGTCATTGTCATTGTCACTACCTTTGTCACTGCCATTGTCAATGTCACTACCTCTGTCACATCAACATGTAACATGTCAACCTGACACTGTATTTGACCTGTCATTGTCAGTGTACCATCAACCTGCAACTGTCACTTTACCATCAACCTGCTATACCAAAACCTGTACCATACCATGCATCAACTGTGTACCAACAAATGTAGTATAACATGCATCAATCATGTACCATAATATATGCCAAATGTATATACCAAAACAGCAATGATGAGTATCCAATCATGTACCATGTACTAGAACATCAATCACATATAAAACCAGTACCATATACCATAACATCAATCACGTATAGACTTGTACCATATCATCAATGAAGTGCCTCAAAGAATCAAAGCATGCACATCGTGCATATGCCACCATCATTAACCATACATCCACATCTCAAATATGAGCTATAATAGTCATTACATAACCAGATACAAGAATATACCTCAATCAACCATGTAGCCAATATGTAGCTCAATCATGTGCCAAACCAAACATACCTTTAGCATGTACCATACCATAACCAAGTACAATATTCACAACACGCAAATAATCATACCAATACCTATGTAGCCGACCTAATACTCAATAGATCTGACTTGTAACCTTACTTATTTCCTCAAGGACATGGTACAAGCATCACCCCCAAATATGTCTTGTCCTCATGGGACTAAGACATCATGTCACATGGGGCCTTGCATGACAAGCCCTAAGAAACCCGTGGGGATGCCTTGCGGGACACTAGTAGTCTGACCCGTGTGGGTCAACTAAACTAGGGTTTTCTCGGATATTTTCACTCTTCACTGCAACCCCAAAACTCCCACACTCCTCACTTTTCACTACCTCATATTTCACCATTGCTAACTTTCCAAATAGACCACTAGTTCACTAAAATATATTCAATAGAATGAGTGAGTGAATGTGTTTGTGAATGACTCCTTGAAGTGTATTTATACTTTTGTTGGGTAACCTCTTTCCTTAATCTTAGGGGATTCTATACTTTCTTGTTACAACCAATTTACCCTTTCATTAAAGACTTGTAACCAACTACAAGTTTCTTGACCATTCTTTGGGGCTTCTGACTTCACAAGTCCATAACTCCTCAACTGTGAGGAACCATGTGGCATACCACCTATCACTGGAAACGACATGATGAGGAATATCCATCCATGAGTGAGTTACATGTATTTACACCATCCTTCATGACCTTTTTCCTTGATCAACTTTGGGTTCCATAACCATACATTTTGGGATATCGGACTTCTTCAAGGGTTGACATGAATGACAACCAATATTTCAACAATATTCACATGAGAATTAACCTTCTAATGCTATGTGTGTGAATAATGAATGATAAACATTATAATAATAACTTTTGTGACATAATCGATGATAAATTCTTGATTACAAAGCATGTCTATGGATGCTTTTGATTGTTATGCACTAAAGTCCTAGTCATGGGATTTATACTATTTCATGCACACGATAAGCATATCATTGATATAAATCATTCAAAGATCTCACATAGATGAGGAAAGGAACTCATTCAATCAATCTATAATTTGAAAAAGGGCACTTTGGAAAGGCCTTCTCGAGCAACAAGGTCATTGAAATCCCCACATCATCATGTTCATAAGGTAATCAAAGGATCCTTGACAATTATCAATCCAAACCTAAACTCAAACTAAAGTTGATAGATCATAAGCTTTTAAACGTAAGTCAAACAAGCCAATCAAAGAAATCAATTGGATATTATGCATTTGACTCAAGCATCATAATATAAACAAGTACATTTTCGTAAGGTCTTTGCAACCAAGAGGCTCTTTGAAAGTATTACACTTATCAATGCACAATGATCCAAAGTATTCACATATCATTAAAACTAGGGTTTTCATCCAACCAAACTCAAAGAAAAGATCAAACCATGATCAAGTCACAAGCGTTCACACATAAACACCACTTCAATAATTAAAATAAGTGTATCCAAATGATTTCATAAGTTTAGTAAGATCAATCATACAATCAGTTTGACAACCATTGCTTACCTTGTGTGTTATGAAAGTAAGTAGATAGGAAACATCCATGAACCTAAAGTGTGAAAAATGAAGGTCAATCGGCATTCGGGTTTCGGCGATTACAAATGTCGAACACATAAACATAACACACGCTGATTGCCGAAATCGTGAAATGCGATTAAATTGTGGGGCCAGGCAGAGTGGAGTTATGGTTTCGGGGTTTGCTAACACCCGATGCACAAAACAAAATGACACGGTGACTGTCGAATCGCGAAATGAAAATAGGGTGTAGGCCCAACAATTTCGGGTTTCAGTGTTTGGTAAAGAAAAGGAACTCCACGCACTTTTAATAAGTGAACTCCGAAATTGGAAATAACAAACTTTTAATTAGAATCATTTTCCAAATCATATACGCTCCAACAGATAATCTTGGGATAAATGTAAAACAGGATTCCCAATCGGTAAAAACAAGAAATTATTGCGTTTGTTCAAAAACAAATTTTTATCAAGAGATAAAATGAGTTTACAAACTCAATAAAATATAAACACAGAGCAGAGCTCCAAATACAAAGTAACCAATTTGATTCAAAAATGTTTTCAAGATCTATGATTACAAATTCGACTCTAGTATTTAAACACAGAAAATTGCCCCTTCGATCTTCTAAAGGATTTTAATCAAGGCGGTGTTAAAATTCGGTTGCCTTGAATGGTTAAGGTAGCCACCGTTTAGAGTAATTAAATCTTCGAGTCTTGAAGAGTCAAGACAACCACTGATCTGCCGCTATCCAGGCAGTGAAATGATTAATCTCTGACATACTCCCTCTTAATCATTTCAGAACAAAAAACAAAATAAAACATGTGAAACAAAATTGTTGTAAACAATGTATTACAGCTTACAGACCCCAATGTTTCTTCTATGGATTTTAAACAGTTCATTTCCCAAAGGCTTTGTAAATATGTCTGCAAATTGTTCTTCAGACCTACAGAACTGAACAAAAATTTATTTTCCATTTATCAGTTCACGAATGAAATGATACCTCTTATCAATGTGCTTACTCTGTTTGTGAAAGACATTATTCTTTGACAGTGCAATGGCAGATTTATTGTCACAGACAATTTGAGTTGCATTGTTCTAGTCATGCAACAGTTCATTCAATACCCTTCTCATCCATACAACCTGACATGCAGCTGAAACTGTTGCAACATACTCTGTCTCAGTGGAAGATAGAGTCACAATGGGTTGTTTCTTTGATGCCCATGCCACTGCTCCAGATCCAAGACTGAAAATATACCCAGTTTTGTTTTTCTTGTCATCAATGGAACCTGCAAAATCACTATCAGTATATCCAATCAGCTCAAAATTTAAGCTTGATGTGTATCGGATACCAAAATTAGTTGTTCCAACAACATATCTCAGGATCCTCTTTCCTGCTTGCCAATGAGTACTCTTTGGAGTCTCCATGAATCTGGAAATCAAACTCACAACAAATATAATGTCAAATCTGGTTGTTTTTAAGTACATAAGGCTTCCAACCAGCCTCTTATACAGGGTTGGATCAGCATATGATCCTTCATCATACTTGCTCAGTTTAATACCAGTTGTCATTGGTGTTGCAGCTGGTTTACAATTCAACATTCTAAACCTTTTCAATACTTCATTTGCATAGTTAGTTTGACAAATGAAAATTCCATCATCAGATTGATCCACTTCAATTCCAAGAAAATACTTCATCAATCCTAAATCAGTCATCTCAAACTCTGTTTTCATGGCATTTTTAAAATCATCTACAAATAGATCTCCAGTAAAAATCAGGTCATCAACATACAAACAAACAATCAAAATTTTACCTTTCTAGTCTATCTTTGTATACAGAGTTGGTTCACTTGTACTTCTGTTGAATCCAACACTGATCAGGTATTCATAAATCCTGTTATACCAAACTCTGGATGCCTGCTTCAATCCATACAAGGCTTTCCTCAACTTATAAACTTTATCTCTGTGCTTATCAATCTCATAACTCGGAGGTTGTCTTACATAAACCTCTTCTTTCAAATATCCATTCAAGAATGCAGACTTGACGTCCATCTGATGCATGATCCATCTATTCTAAGCTGCAATATCTAATACCATCATCACTATGTCAATCCTTGCTACAGGAGTAAAGTTTTCATTGTAATCAACACTGGGTTGCTGACTATACCCCTGAGCTACAAATCTTGCCTTGTATTTTTCAACTTGACCATCTGCATTCAACTTAGTCTTATAAACCCATTTAACACCAATATTGTTCTTACCTTCAGGTAAATGAACAAGATCCCAAGTGTAATTTCTTTCAATGGAATCAATCTCCTCATCCATTGTTTTTATCCAGACATCCTCTTTAGCAGCTTCATCAAAACTTACAGGATCACATGCCATTAATGCAAAATTTGAAATATGATCTACTTCTTCATTTTGATCATACAATTCTCTTAAGATTCTAGTCTTTTGTCCTTTAAATCTATTTCTTAATGAAGCTAAAGTGGGATTTGATTCACTACTTACCTGTGAATCTGATTGATGTCCACCATATCCAGATGGCTCACCACGCTCATGAGTTCTTAGCGTTCTAAATTGAGATGCGCTGAAATATGGTGCTAGCCTTGATGGATTTCTTGCTGTAGGCATATGTGCATGTGGAACCATATGTCCATCTTCTTCAGCCTGCTCGGCTCAATCATCATCTTCATGGGGTAACACAACTCCCTCTGAAATTGATTTGTCAATACTTCCATCCCAGGCTTCATCTTCTTTAAACTAAACATCTATGTTGATTACATATTTCTGGGTGATGGGATTGTAGAGTTTATATGCCCTAGACTCTTCACTGTATCCAACAAAAATACATCTCTCACTTCTGTCATCCAACTTCCTCCTCAATTCTGCAGGTACATGTGCAAATGCAACACATCCAAAAAATTTGAAATGAGAAACATTACGAGGCTTATCATCCCAGGCTTCCTGAGGTACATGATCCCTCACGGTCTTGGTCGGACTTCTATTCAAGATAAAAACAGAGCAAAGAACCGCATCTCCCCAATATTCATTTGAAAGATGCTTCTCTTTCAACATGCTTCGAGCCATATTCATAATGGTTTGATTCTTCCTTTCAGCCACTCCATTCTGTTGTGGAGAATATCGAGCAGTAAACTGCCTTTTAATTCCATGAACACCACAAAATTCAATGAATTCATTCAACTTATACTCACCTCTTCTGTCAGACCTGAGGATCTTAATGGTTTGACCACTCTCATTCTCAACCATAGACTTAAATTTCTTAAAAACATCAAATTCTTCAGACTTCTATTTCAACAAATACAACCAAGTCTTCCTACTAAAATCATCAATGAAAGTCATAAAATAAACACAACCAGTTAAAGAAGGTGTTTGCATAGATCCACATAAATCTGTGTGGACAATTTCCAAAGGAGCTTTTTCTCTGTAGGAAACACCTGAAACAAATTTCTCTCTGTGATGTTTTCCAAGTATGCAGCTCTCACAAGAGCTTGTAGGTTGTTTAATACAATGTAACCCTTTCATCATCTGTTTCTTCTATAACAAATCTAAGCCACCAAAATGTAAATGACCATATCTCAAATTCCATAACCAAGATTCATGTAAACTTTCAGCTTTATAAGCATTCAAAGAACCACTCAAATCATTTCGCATAACAAGTGGAAACATTCTATTCTTAGTCATCTCTACTCTTGCAATCAACTGTTTGCTGGTTAATTTATCATAGATAGTACATACCTTTTTGTTGAATAACACTCTATACTTTTTCTCCAACAACTACCCAACACTGATAAGAGTGCATTTTAAACCAGGCACAAAGTAAACATCATCAATATTTCTTCTCTGATTGTTCTTAGTGTAAACTGGAACTATACCTTTACCATTGATTGTAACCTTACAGTCATTTCCCATTTTGACTTCAGACTGAATACTAGTATCAATGGAAGAAAATAAGTCTTTATTACCAATCATGTGGTTACTGCAACCACTATCCAAAAACCAAATATCATTTGCACATTCCTAAGTGACATTACAGGTCAAAAACATAGGATTTTGATGATCCTCGGACTCATTTGTGATATGTGCAGAGTGCTTTCCAACATCTGCATGTTTCTTCCAACATTTGTTAGCAAAATGCCCAAACTTCTTACAATAATAACATTGCACTTTAGTTTTATCATACCTATGATTTTCTTGCTGCCAGGGTTTGTTGCTGCTCCCTCTTAAATTAGGATGATTCTGCTAGGACTTCTGCTCAGACTCTGATTCAGCTCTGTTGTCCCTTGGGCCAAAAAATTGACCTCCTCTCCCATGATTATAAGACCTTCCTCTGCCTATGCCTCTGGTAACATGCAGTTGGGATTTGAAAGCATGCTCCATGGATCCTTCTTCATATCTAGATATCTTAGATTCATGAGCAACAAGAGAACCAATTAATTCATCAATTTGCATTAAACTTAAATCCTTAAATTCCTCCATGGGTACAACAACAGGTTCAAACTTCTTGGGCAAACTTCTCAGCAGTTTCTCAATAACTCTTTTATTTTCAATATCATCTCCATACTGCTTGAGCTGGTTCACAACACTCATCACTTGAGTCATGAAAGCATCAACATTTTCATTATCCTTCATCTTCAGATTTTCAAAGTCCCTTCTCAAGTTCTGCAACTTGACTATCTTCACCTTCGACACCCCTTGATAACATGTTTCAAGAATGTCCCAAGCCATCTTCAAAGATCCAGCACTAGCAATCTTCATAAAAATGGATTCATTTAATCCTTGCTGGATTAATCCAAGAGATTTATTATCCTTCTTCCTATTTTCCTTCAGCAAAACACGGTCAGCATTAGACAGAGCCAATTCTGCTGCAGCATCAACTGGCTTGGGATAGCCATCAATAACATAAGTCCACAAATCCTGAGAACGCAGAATCGTCCTCATCCGAATGTACCAGGAATCATATGACTTCTCGCTCAGAACAGGAACCTGAATCTGAGAAGAACTACTACCAGACATAACCATTTATAAAAATTGACAAAAAATTAAATAAACCTTCACACAGAAAATTATGAGAATAAAATTTTGGCACTAACAGGAATAATCTACAATGAATTAAGTAATTGTTGGATAGACTACTAGCTCTGATACCAAATGTGAAAAACAGAAGTCAATCAGCATTCGAGTTTCGGCGATTACAAATGTAGAACACATAAACATAACACACGTTGATTGTCGAAATCACAAAATGCGATTAAACTGTGGGGCCAGGCAGAGTGGAGTTCGAGGTTCGGGGTTTGCTAACACCTGACGCACAAAACAAAATGACATGGTGACTGTCGAATCGCGAAATGCAAATAGGGTGTGGGCCCAACAATTTTGGGTTTTGGTGTTTGGTAAAGCAAAGGAACTCCACGCACTTTTAATAAGTGAACTTCGAAATGCGAAATAACAAACTTTTAATTAAAATCATTTTCCAAATCATATACGCTCCAACAAATAATCTTGGGATAAATGTAAAATCGGATTCCCAATCGGTAAAAACAAGAAATTACTGCATTTGTTCAAAAACGAATTTTTATCAAGAGATAAAATGAGTTTACAAACTCAATAAAATATAAATGCAAAGCAGAGCTCCAAATACAAAGTAACCAATTTGATTCAAAAAAAAATTCAAGATCTCTGATTACAAATTCAACTCTGGTATTTAAACACAGAAAATTTCCTCTTCGATCTTCTAAAGGATTTTAATCAAGGCGGTGTTAAAATTCCGCTGCCTTGAATGGTTAAGGCGCCCACCGTTTAGAGTAATTAAATCTTTGAGTCTTGAAGAGTGAAGACGGCCACCGATTGGCCGCTAGTTGTGAAATGATTAATCTCTAACATAAAGTACTACTAAGTAGAGGCACTTGACAAGAGCTAAACGAAGCGGTAAGTCCCCAAAGAGTAGGAAAAACCATAATGAACTATCCACGCAAATCAAAACAATTAGAGAAATTAACACACGCATGAAATCAAAATCATTTACGAGAGGACATCAATACCATGTTAATCCATGGGTGAATCATTCATATGAATGTGTTGATGAGAATCCGTGACTACCTTTTCTTTAAGTTCATAATTCTCTTCTCACAATTAGGACCAACAATTGTACAATATGTTGTACAAACCTTATAAAATAAAAATTGTACATGCAAATTAAAACTCCATTTGAGATAGAAAAGAGTAACATGAAAGCATGTGTTCACGTTTGGATATTATGATCCTCAAGCATCACTACAAACAACATCGCCAAAATCCCACAAGACTAGTTCATCAACACTACTTATTAATTCACATATGAACAACTATAATTGCGAAGGATGACACATATTTCCCTTTGTGTGTTCATGGCAAGAGATGAAATATTTTGTTTATCCATAACTTAGATTGATATGTGTGGATTTTGTAATCCTTAAATATTAAATATATCTTGTTCTTCATGGAAATTTAAATTACACGTATGTACATTACCATTTTGACGAGTTAAAATATAACTAATGAAAAAAATGGCTCATGATGGGGTGAATAAATGAAAGAATTTATAAGAGGGCCTAATGGTTAAGAACATGTGTTTCCTCTTAAGAGGTCACAATCTCGAATTGGATCTGGAACGGGCTCCCTAGAACAGGCTATTATTAAACTGGTCAGGTTCAAATCCAGAAGGGGTAGGGTATGTATACCTTCGTAGACTTTACCACTCAAGAGGAAAGAATAAATTATAAATCAATGGATGTTGAATTCGTAAAAAATGGAGTTAGGAGGAAAGAACAAGGGAAATAGCTGCAAAGCAGCTAGTCCCTGTCTAATTTGATGAAAAAAAACTCAACTTAATTAGTAGTGTAATTAGCTGCGAGCACGGTTAACCAAAGGGAACTAACAGCCTATATGAACTTTTCAACTTTTTATATGATACAGAGTAATTCGGTAGTGGTGTAGTTAACTCATGCATTTAATATTAATATATGATGTATTTAATCAGCCACAACGTGTAAATTTCAGATTGTCTGTGTTGATGTGAAAACGGAGGGAACTACCTAGTCCCACGCCTCCACCACCACCCTCAGTCGCCTTGAGGGACAAGAGTTTCTCTAGCAGGCCGAAAATCCACGAGAAAGCAATATTACATGTGAATTCCTGTGTAAGCATTGAGAGCTATAAATTATAAATCAATGGATGGTGAATTCGTAAAAAAACGAGCTATAAGGAAAGGAGAAAAAAAGCATAATACCAAATTGTACAAGTGTGGAAATCTAAAAGCATAAAGCTTGTATTGAAAACATGAATCTTTTGAAAGTTCGAGGTAGAAAACAATCCATTCACGTGTCCAATAGTGCCCTAGGTCAAGTTCATGAACAAATCTTTTGTATTTTGTTCATAGGATTGCCATTTAATCTCCTTATAGGGAAGGAGATCATGGTTTTTCTAGGGAAGGAGACCTAAGGGATGTTTCTCCGATTTTTTGGATGGTATTCCTAATAAATTCATCGACATAAACTAGTGCATCTAAGTCATGAGATTCGAATTAAGAACTTGTTGGCATGAGTTAACTATGTGCCTAACAACATTGGCAACAATTAGTTGAGCTAACCCCTTGGGATAAATGTTTGGAAACACTTTGTCACACCCTTAAGTAGGTTATTGATACCTTCAAATAGAGGGATATACCCCTTTTGTGCACCTTTCATGTGTTCCCAAATGGGTTTAAAGACCCTTCCCCACTTTCTCATCAAAACAAACCTTAGAGAGAATTCAATCTAGATGGGAAAGGGAAAAGTCATCTTGCTTTTTCGTCGCACCACATTCTCATGTGATGTTTATCATGTACGTGTGTGCATGTGTGTGTGGTTAATTGGGCTTATCTTGATTAGTTGAGAGGAGAGGAGTGTTATCCTCCATGTTGGCAACGGAAGTCACCCCTGGATTGCAGCAGGAGCAGAGCCCGACGCCCATCAGTTAATGTCACACTTTGTTTAATGGGGTGATCAAATGGAAGTTAACTCACAACGATGTGGTTCTAACTCTGAAACTAGGCCAAGCATGCATGGGCAAGTGAGGTCTTAGATAACTTCAGACAGTGAGTTGTAGTAAGGGTGAGTAGGGGGAAGACTTATATCAGAGAGATGCTAAAGTCTGTCGTAAACATCAAGTTCCCAACAGACTGTAGAAGAAGACATCTAAATGCAAGATCTTCTTACATTCAAACGCAGAAAACCGGAGAAAACAATAATGCCACAATAAATCCTTTATCACAGCATAATTGCCATAATTCGTGCGAATCAGTTGATCACGAACTCCCTCAGTATGAGATGAAAACTAGATGAAATAAGGAAACTGCCTTTCATTAAACAAGAAATCTTACATACAGATGCATAACCCAAGAACTAGGGTGTTTGCTAAAACTTTACAATCGGGAGCTTCGCTCTACCATCGATACCTTACAAAATACAAAGACTGAGTTTATATACTAAGGAAAAATCACCTCACAGAGGCATCTCTAGTCACCCAAAGCTTGTTGTCCCTTCAGTCAAACTCGTACTGATATCTTTCTTTAAGCGTCATCTTAACTACGCATGGCTCCTGCAAGGAGGGTAGCTGAGCCATTAAGTGTTGGGCTAGCGTGCGCAAACTTCTCTGTCTAGTCGAGGACTTCGGCATGGTTTCTTTTGAAAAAATCGATACACAGGACCTCTTCTAGCAGACCGCTTGCCAGACCCTCCATTCCCACACTTAATGAATGAAAGGAGGTTTCAACCACCAGCTCTTGTTGTCATTTACTCCATGTGAGAAACAATATTGAGAACGGATCCGATGGCGCCTGGAGATCGCGACGATCCCCTCTGTAACCGAACTTTGCGCCTTTGGCCTTCTTTACACAGCTCCTTTCTCTCCCCAAGTGACCACGAGCTGTTACCATGTGCCTATTCCCAAGGCGCTTTTGGCATTCGCGAATGGGAAGGAGATAATCCCTGCATTTAGAAATCAAGATGAGAGAAACGTCGAGATGGCTCAATCTGGTGCCACACGTCCCTCTGAGATCTGATGGTCCTGAAACTCACTCGGTGATATTGTGGGCCTGAGTCATGGACGCTTCTGGCGCCTCGCGCATCGGGAAAATGACGGAGCTGCTCCTTGCGGCTTGGGGTCGCGATGGAAGAAACGCCGAGATGGCTCGATCGGGCCACCAAGTGTCCCCTTTGGATGGACGGCTAAGAATGCTTTGTGATATCGCGGGCCTGAATTTCGGCGCTTTTGGCACTTTTCGGGTTCGAGGTTTCGAAATGTTCGACGACATAAAACCTTCACCCTTTGAACTCGCGACTGCCGAAAAGTCGATGCGACTGGATCTCGCACCATGCATCCTTTGGATGGACGGCTGTTATTCTTCCCTTCATACAATATGGGCGCGATCTATTTGCGCTAATTTTGGTTCAACTCTGCTATCCGCGATTTTCCGTTGGCCGTCGATCCTCTCCTATGGATGAATCTGGACCGTCGTCAATATAATTTCGCTCGATTACCCGCTTGGAAGCTTGAAACGAGATTTTTTGTGCTACGCTCGAGCGCTTCTCCTGCGACTTGTGGACTTGAATACTCTTGTGCCCCGGACAAGAAATGTTACTAACATTAGGCTCCATGGGGGATAGAGTCATCCCTGTGATGCTCTAAGGACTCATTTTGCAGTTTCAGTGCCTTGTTGTTGGGCTATGGGGTCATTTATTAAGCCAAAAAATAAAACAACAAAATAAAGATACATGCTTAAAGGAGCTTATTTATATACAATCCTAAACTAATAAAACACTTTACAAGGGGCTAGGTGAAAGTAGATTTCCACCATAGCCATTCAAGTAGCTTCCTGGATAGAAGCTCCTTCCTTCTGTCCACGATCATCAGCAGATGGTGTAACCGTGACAGCAAAACGGTTACACTCTTCAACTCCTCCTTACAGGCTGGAGTTGAGATGAAATAGGGCGGCTCCAAGGCATAGGGGAAATGCCACTCCATGTACCTGCTGACAGGGTCATAGAATGAGTGGCGAATTCCGAAAACTTGGCGACAGATAGCCTCTTCTGCTACACAGTTGTTCACATGTGGTCGAATATCTCTGATAAGCACATGCGGGTGAATAACTGAAGTGGGCTCGCTGATCTCAGGTGGTGGCTGCTCACTGACTGGTTCTGAACAAAGGGCAGACTGCTCCTCTGGTTCTTTTTCCTCTTCTTGGCTCTCCCCCGGGTCAGATTCATAATCGTCATAAACAAGACCTGTGAGAAAGCTCTACTCTTGGAAGTCCTGCGTTTCCAGCTCAGAACATGATTCATAGATGTCATAAAGAGGCTGGCCGTTCTGATCAGCAAAAGGTGATGTGGGGTTCTGTTGCTCCTCTTCCAGATAATCATCAAAGTCGGGGGGGAAAAGAGCTTCTCCAACTTGCAGAAATGGAACTATCCCCCGCTCCTCTGTTTCGACCGCAAATGTAAACACATCATGGGAAATCTCGTGAAGGAAAAGAGAACAATCCTCTTCCACAACTACCTCTTCATCGTTTTGATCTGAGACATCAAGCTCATTGGGGGCAGATGTTAATGCGTTTACAAAATCTTCAATAATCTCCTCGAAAGAGCCATCTAGAACATCTGCCTCGGAGACTGGAAGATCCTCTGCACAGTCTTCAGATTTCAACCTTTCTAATTGAGCAGAGAGATACTTCACCTATTCCCTCAGCTCGCTCAGCGTGTCTTCTTCGTCCCTGGGATCTTCATCACTTCCATAACACTCCTTTGATGCAAACGAATGGGGAGGAGAAAGGAATGATTTCTGATCCAGGTCATCAGGATCATCCTCACATCCTATGTCAGAAATAGCTTCATTTTGTACAGAGTTGTGGTATCCCTCACCACAGTTATGACAAATCAACTCGGAGGGATAAAACTCCTGACAATAGGCGATGAAAGCTGCATGAAACTCTGAGAGTGAAGAAATGCTAGCAGG